>OZ008365.1:2412949-2650949 GCA_963931975.1 Cataclysta lemnata
TCAATCATTACAGCAATTTAAAAATACAATGTCGTAAAAAAAACTGATCATTTACTCTTTCATTCGGCTTACAATTGCAACTAAAGAGACGGCGTCGTTGTAAGAGACACTGACTTTATACATGGGAGTTAAAGGCACGGGGAGGAGGCCTTGCGGCTGCTTTCTCTGTAAACATCGGTGCTTTCTAAATACATGTTAGATATAGGGGGTTACACGCACGATCTCATATTCAAATATTTCTATAATGATTTCATATTACGAGTTCCAGCAGCCTAGAAGCCGTGCACCTTGAGCTGCTCCGCCTTGACCAGCCCAGACTTGGTGAGCCACTGGCAAATGTTTTCGCGTTGGTCTCCCTGCAATTGCAGCACCTCCCCGTATTCTGGGTGCTCCACAACTGTACCGTTGCAGGCGAACTCCTTCTTGCATGCCCGCACTATCTTCTTCAGGTCATATTCCGACGAGAGCCCTTGCACCGTCGTCAGCGTCTTGCGCCCGTTCCGCTGCTGGATCCGAACGTGGACTAGACCATCTTGAACGTCGTCTTCCGAGCTTTTGATAGCATCGGCGAATGGGTCATATGTGTTGAGATTCTGGATGGACATACGATTGAACGTCACTTCTCTTTGTTTCAATAAAACGCTGCGATACGACGCACTAGCACGAATAGTCGTTGTCACTGATAAAGCGTGGCGATGTGCACGCACGCAAACGACCAATTTATAGGGATCACCAAAACGTAATGGCGGATGGATTGGATGGGCCGAAAAAGAATGTCACGCGGAGGCGGAAACTATCGATTAGTACCATAGACAATATAACATAAAAAACGTGTTCGGATACACAATTGTTTCGAAAAGTACCGGTTTTCAAATCACGATAAATTACGGTTTCATTATCCCTTCAACGTTGCATACAATTTGGGCACATAATCATCATATTTGGCAACGTAAAAATTACCAGCGATCGGTGTGCCGAGTTTCAACTGCTGTGCAAACTTTGCAATCGAGAATTTCCCTCTTTTGTCACCAGAGTTGCTGGGAAGCTTCGGTATTTTCGAAAACTCACATTTATCTGGCTGTTTGTACAATAAAAATACGTAGCGGTGCAATCCGGTTCCCTGTGGAGGGCCAGACCCTATATAATCGGATAACGTTTCACTTTTAGCCATGTCCCCTCCTAAAATATTTCCAACAAGCCAGTGATGCCATTCTCGGAATTTTGGATTTTCCCGGCTTGGAGCATCCGGATCGACCATAGCCAATGTATAATATTCAGATTCTTTCGATGCCCATTTTACTACCGGTTTATCCTTAACTTGTGTCGGCGTTAGTTCCTTTCCCATATCAACACGTACTCCACTTTTATATTGAATATCCAATGTCTCAGAAGGTGCTATATTTACAACATCTGGAACTATGCAGTGTTGCTTAAATAAAGTTTGCACAGACATATTATTTGCTATTAAAAATATTGATTTTAATTAAATTAACTGCAGTCTTATAGAAAATGTTGATTATAGATGACGTTTTGAAACTATTATCTATTATTATTGTCCTCTATGGATACTATACACAAAATGAGGTTTATTAGCAACTATAAGTAGGTAAAAAAACTGGCTAGTGGCTGTAATAATTCCATTAAATATTCATTCTGCCCGTTTCGTAACGATGAAAGTCGATTAAATTTTTTGGATGTATGTTCAATTATTTATTGTTTAGGTGGAATAACTGAGAGATGATATTTTGCTTAAATAACGAGTTTTATTTGCAAACGCAAACATTCCACAATCTAAACTGACTGACAATCTAGGCTGTATGGTCTAGTCTCTTTGCTATACCGAAGTATTATGAATGAGAATCGATTTTTTAAATTTTACCTATATTTTTAGGGAAAGCAAAATGTCAACCCCCTACAACCCTGTCTTTAGTTTATTTATTTCATATTAATTTGAATGAATGAGTGGGTGAAATAAATGAATGAAATGATTTTTACATTAAAATATGGGTATTTTAACACATGTATGGCGACTGATTGTGAAAATCACTACAAAATTCGCAACATCTCAAAAATTATTAAAGATAGGCTTGTTTTTAGTGATAGCCTTGACGAATAATAAATAGGTCAACAAGGTTCTTTTTTCGGAACTGTGTCTAAAATTTGGTGCTTATAGATGTCAACGCCACACGGTAGACATAGCACGGGACATGAACAAAATCTCTCTTCACCTTTTGAAAGTGTTTTGTATGGGCATTTAGTGCGAGTTAGAGAGATGAAAATATTTTCTTTCCCGGGGAGATTTTGTCCATGTCCCGTGCTTCGGGGGCAGTGAACCACTTCGCTATTCCGATAGACGTAGTAATGTTTAACCAGAAAGAGCTCCAACTAAAACTTGCCTAAAACAAATTTTTTTTTCAGCTAAAATTATTGATGGCTGAATGGTCTATAATCCATTGCTTTCACTTGAGCGAAATGGTAATATTTTAAATTTGGCGGCAATTTTAACAATCGATAATTAAAACCTACCTGTATCGTTTAATACATAAATAAAAATAAAAAAACAGAAACAAAATGTATATTTGTATAATTAGTTAGTTTTCTTGAATGGACTGCCACTAGTAGGTACTAATAATTTTGGTCAGCCTGTATATTATTTCGTTAAAAATAATAACTATAAAGCATTGGGCCAGCGTGGTGGATCTTATTAAATAAGAAAGCCCTGCATCACAGCAAAGGTGGAATTCAAGAGCAGGTGATGTTAAATATAAACCAAAATACAATTGGGCTTATTCAACACAAAATCTGTGTTAATTTTTTTAATTAAGTACTAATAGAATAGCCGTGTGGTGACGGCAGAGTAGAATACAATTGTCACCACCCCAAATCTCTCCCGTGGGTGTCGTACAAGGCGACTAAGGATAAAACAGTGATGAGGAATGGGCAGCAGCGTTCCTGTTATACCTACCACCCAGCAATATACTGCGACTTTTGTGCCCGATAAATGGCAATTGGCTCGCCACCTATTACATGGGACCTGACATAATTGGCGAAACGTGGGTGCTAGTTCACCTCTGCCTACCCCTTCGGGGATATAGGCGTGATTTATGTATGTATGTAGAATAGCTGAGACAACCATATGGAATATACCTATTCCTTTTTCCATAAAAACATTGAATAACTGTAAGAACCATTTTATTAAAGTTCTATTATCCTGTAAGTATTTATTTTAATATTAACATGAATGTTGTATATTAATATGGTATAAATAAAAGGCATGCTAGTCTTCTATGTTAGCCTGGGAGCAAAAAAATAACGTAGAATAGGCCAGCCCCAACTCATCCCATGGGTGTCGTAAAAGTCGACTAAGGGAGACTGCCCGGTGTAGACCAATAAACACCTTGGGGCACCCGAATGGTGGAGGGCAAACCACCAACAACAGCATACCCAAAGAGGGTTAGTGTCAGGCAGGCGGCCGGCCGTAAAACCTAAGCCAAAACTTTCAGTAGTATGGATTGGAATGTCATTCCAATCACTCTCTCCGTTCATCGGTCTCTCGACATGGTCCGTTCCGTCTCTTTTCTATACATTCATTCATCAGTAGCACCTTTATGGTGTGATGGATGATATGAATCAAAAGGGAGTGGATGGCTTGATGACGTCTGACCGATATGAATGGAAGAGGAAACATACTGCACCGACCCCAGATAGACTGGGAACATGGCAGGGAGAAGAAGAAATAAAAGGCATGCTATGTTAAATGTTCCAAAATGTTAATCTAAGTATATTATACCTAATCAATAAAAAATTTGTTACTATATAGTTTTAATTTTTCATACAATTTCAAGAAGTGGTTCATAAAAATAAAGGTTGATATGGTATAAAATTACTGAATTTTTTTACAATAGTTGGTTACAAACGAAATAAAGTCGGAAATATTTAAAAAAAATATTGGCCCTAATGCGGGTAGCCAACCTGTGTCCTCTGCAATCTGGACAGATGCTTAAACCCCTTGGCCCTGCATCAGGACAAAAAAAATCTGACTATTTTCTTTTTTAAATGTATTCTTATAACTATTAAATAAAGTTAAAATAAAAATCATCCACAATTTTTTAATAGTTTCATGGTGGGAAGTTTGGAAACAAAAACTTGTTCACAAGTGGTGCATCATAAGTAATCTCCGGCTAAGAACCTTATACGTGTATTACCTTTAATTTTCCCTGTGCCCAAAACTATTTTACACAATAATAGCACACGCACTATGTCTGATTCGAATCCGTGAAAAAATATTGGTCTAGAAAACGGACAGAGATCGGATGTAAGTTACCATAGATATAGTTCTACGGCTACAATGGACCATATTTTCACGGATTCGGATCGGACTAGACGGACGGCGGATAGTGCGTGAGTGCTCTTAATGTTGTTTACTCTTTGCCTTTGCCAATAACACTTCGGCAGTCAATGGTTCCCTTAGTTTCTTGCCAATGTTATCTGATTTCAATTGTGAAACCACTTCTTGGGTATTCTTGATTTTAGCTTTCAGGTTTTCTATGCGCCTATGCCTGGTGAATAAAAGAAATAAGTAAATTGATGGTGTTAAAAAATGACGTTACAGTGCCTTGTGGTGACACAATATTGAAATATGCTGTAAAACACCATTACAGATAGTACAATTCATTCTCATAACAGTGATAAGGACTAGGCAGCGTGGTCTTGTAACAACACCTAGCCATTTACTGCTCTTTACGAGCCTGATAGAGGCCAATAAATTTGCCCACTATTACATAGAACCTAACATAGTTTGTGAGATGTGGGTGTTAAAACTATATTTATGTATGTGAGTAATAACAAATGTTTTAGTTTAGTAATAGCAAATAGATTCTCGGTGGTTTCTCAAAGTCAGAATTTTAATTGGAAATATTAAATATTAGAAATATCTGCAGTAAAATATATTATTGTCAGGCTGGCGGCTGGCTGTAAAACTTTGAGCAATATGGATTGGAATGCTGTCATCCCAATTACTCTCTTTCTTCATTAGTTTCTGTCAATGTGGTTTCTTCCATAACTTATCTATACATTAATACATCAGAAGCACCTTTCGGGTGGGATTTGATAAGCATTAAAAGTGTTTTGATTGATGAAGGATGACGGAACTGATATAAAAACCTGGGTGACTTAAATTAATTCAATTATCAAGATCATCATACCTTTCTAAAACTTTTAGTTTGAAAACGTCTAAATCCTCTGAACTGTCTTCGTATTCTATGAATGGAACTGTATGCTTTGGTTTGAATCGGTAGTTCGTTATAGTTTCCAGTTGTAAGTTGAGCAATTTGTTTTCCATAAGCAAAGATTTTTGTTCGTAATCAACGCACATTTTTCCAAAGCGTTTTCTCGATTCAACTACGACATTCATAACGTTTTCGCACTTCTCCTCTAAAGTAAGATCGTCTGAAATATTACAATAATGCACACTAAAGATAGTTACGATTTACTTTGTTAAACATAAATTATAACAAAGTTTAAAACGTAGGAAGAAACACTTACCCATTTTGTTACTAGTAATAAAATCCAACGTTAACAATGATATTAAAATGTGGAAATTAGATTTATTTACACCGATGGATACACAAACAGTTTTAAAATTTTAAACACAAGTCACAAATGTTTGTTTACTACAAAGTTACAAACTACAACCGTCGCTTAGACGTCAATGTCAGTATAATATTGTTCATAGACAATTTTCAATTTTAATATAGTTTTATTTTCTCAAGTAATGAGAACTATACATTACATCTAAAAAAATATTCTACTTTTTATTCGAATAAAGCTTTAATCAATAAAGTACATTAAAATTCAAGAAGAAAAATAGGTGTTTATATCGAAAAAAAGCATTCGTAATTTAAAAGTGAACGCACACTTATCCGAGCCGTACGCGCTAACCGCGCCGAAGTCAACGAGGCCTCGCACACTTCTCTGCGCCTGCGCCGAAGAAATCGAAAACATTAATTAAGTAGTCTGAATTGACAGATTAGTCCGCATCGTGCGCATCGATCCCGATGACGTTATCGGAATCCTAGAATTCTGCAGTTGTTGACAGATTCGGACGAATTGGACGATTCGACTCCAGCAAGTGTGCGAGGTTTTATAATTCAATATAAAGATTTCTTTAAATTCGTTGATTTCAGCGCGTTCGGCTTGGATAACTGTGCGTTTACAAACAACCAACGTTAAATTATTTTCTGTTGCGGCAACACGGGAACCAGCCGTCATACATCGTTTTGTTTTGGGATTTGAGGTTACTTTTCGCGGCCCAACCGACGCATAATTACTTTTCAGTGTTTAGAATTTGTTTATCGTAAAGTTATTACAAATACCAAACAATCATGAAGCTAGTTAGGTTTCTAATGAAACTCAGCCACGAAACGGTCACAATTGAATTGAAGAACGGCAGTGTCGTACACGGCACAATCACCGGCGTCGATGTAGCCATGAATACGCATTTGAAGGCTGTGAAAGTAACGTTGAAGAATAGAGAAGAGTTGCAATTGGAAACGTTAAGCATACGCGGAAACAACATTAGATATTATCTCCTGCCGGACAGTCTGCCTTTAGAGACGTTGTTGATTGATGACGCGCCAAAAGGTCGTGGTAAGCGCGAAGGTTTTCCGAGGGGCGGAGCGCGAGGTGGCCGAGGCAGAGGCCGCGGAGGCCGAGGCGGGCCTAGAGGCGGGCGCGGAGGCCGCGGTCGTGGTCGTCGATGAAGTGTTCCTAGTCCCTAAGTGTCAATTCCTTAAGTTTTATGATTACATTAAGTTCTAAGACCCATTGCTGTTTTATTCAAATCTCAATCGCAAGCTTTAGCTGCGAATTAGAAAGTGTAACAAAATAGACCTTTAATAAAAGGCAAGTTCATGTATATACAGTCTCTTACATTATCAGCTAATCAAAAAGCATAAAAAAATATATTTTTTTTGTCATTAAAAAAATTTACTTGATACTTGATTTTACTTCTGATCATTGTGTGAAGAGGTTGATCCTAAATAGTAAGCTAAACAACAAAAAAATCTAGAATTTGTATCATTGCCTTTAAAGCCTGACCTTATTACTGCTATGCTAAAATTTGTATTTATTACCACATGTTTAAATTGGTGGTTGTTTTTAAGCTGCAAGCATAGTGTCTCTAATTTTAATAATGAATAGTGTCTCTAATTATAATAATATTTTTTTAATATGTCAATTCATTTGGCATATTTAAATGCAGGCAGTAATATTATGTTAACTAATATTTTGCAAGTGAAGGAAAATTAGTAAAACTTCTTTATAATACAGATAAGATATTATTTTTGTATTGTCTCAAATGCTGCTAACTGTAGAGAGATAACTCTTAGCATTACATGGATTCACTGTACAGGTGCCAGGTTAATAGTGCGGCAGAGGGGGAAGTCAGTGGCTGTGATTGGGACTTGTGACCCGCAAGTATACGCATAAGGGAGCCCTTGACAACATGTCAACAATCACCTCGCTCTCTCTGCTCAGCCAAATTTGGTAACATTCTGTAAGAGCTAGAAAAGCTTCTACCTCTCACACACGGTTCGAAAAAGATATTTTGAAAGCTTGATTGTTCGAGAACATCCTTATCAATTAATTATAAAAGGGAACTATATTTTTTGTCACCAGAATTTATATTTGTCATCAAATTGTACCAAATAAATAGATCTATCACCAAGAAAAATTTTTGTTATCAGATAAACAATAAGTGTTACCAGGTATGAATTATCAAATTAATGTTATAAATATATGTCCAAAATAAGAGATGGGTTACCAATAAAATATTAGAGCATTACATGAATATTGACTTCGTTCTTATAATAACAGTTTTATTACATAAATAATAGCTTTGTCCTCAGAATAGTAGATCTGTCACCAAATAAAATAGATTTGTGCTCAGAATACTAGATCTGTAAATTGATTATCAATCTCTGACTGCGACTCCTTTTTATTTGTTATTTTGTCACCAATATAGTAGTTACATTTTATTTCGTTCAGTTACTAAAATAATTGTATTCGTTACCTATTTAATAAATCAATATCCAATTTAAATGAAAATATGCTCAAAGAGGCGGAGCCAAATTGGTCAAAATTGGAACTAATATTCCGCCTACTATTTTGTTTGTCTAGCGCCCGAATCTCAGAACAATATGCTTTAGTTATTATTCTGAGGCCCGAATACAGAAACGCTTCTTACTGCCGCACTCAGAGACATCAAATAACGTTAATGAGTACTTAACGTCAAAAAATGACAATTCAAAACTAGTCGCTATTCTTGCCGGGTCTATGATCTAGATGTGAATGAAAATTTTTGACATTAAATACTCATTAAAGTTAATTGACGTCTCTGAGTGCGGCAGTTAAAGTTTGAGTCCTACTTAACATTTAAGTATTGTCAAAATTGACGTTTTTCAATACCTACAAATCCTGACAGGTGTTGTCAACATAACCCCCGAATACAGAAACGCTACTCAAATTTTGAGTCCTACTTAACATTTAAGTATTATCAAAGTTGACGTTTTTCAATACCTACAAATCCTGACAGGTGTTGTCCACTTATCCACCGAATACAGAAACGCTACTCAATTTTTGAGTCCTACTAACATTTAAGTATTGTCAAAATTGATGTTTTTCCATACAAATTCAGACAGATATTGTCCACTTAACTTTTTAAGCAATGCTCAAAATTTTAGTAGCGCGTCTGTATTGACGGGTAAGTAGCTCTCTTTTGGTTGGGACGATTATGATGACAAACCTAAATTATTTTAAACTTTATGACTGGTGACATAATATTGATTTATTGGCGATCTATTTACTTATTAGGACAAACCTATTATAATACATACAAAAACATTTATTTGGTACATACTAGACCCTATATCTCGATGATTTTATGTGATTTATTGTGGAATTGATTTTATATTGTTTGGTAACTACAATCTGGTGACAGATCCACTATTGTGGGGACAAACCCTATTATTTAGGCAACACAAAACTATTTCAATTGGTGATAGCTGAAATCATACCCATTTTAAAATTCACTACATTATGGGCCAATGTTTTAAATCTGTATAACTGCTGCACTCAGAGACGTCAATTAACTTTAATGAGTATTTAATGTCAAAAATTTTCATTCAAATCTAGACCATAGACCCGGCAAGAATAGCGACTAGTTTTGAATTGTCATTTTTTGACGTTAAGTACTCATTAACGTTATTTGACGTCTCTGAGTGCGGCTGTAAAACCACTAGTAGCTGTAAACTGATAGAAAAGGATAAGAAGTAATAATGCTAAGAACCAAGTGTAACTGCCGCACTCAGAGACGTCAATAAACGATAATGAGTACTGATTGTCAAAAAATGACAATTCAAAACTAGTCTCTATTCTTGTCAGGTCTTTGGTCTAAATTTAAAAGAAAATTTATGACATTAAGTACTCATTATATTTATTTGACGTCTCTGAGTGCGGCAGTAAGAGGAATAAATAATTATAAATAAATAAATAATAATAATAAATATTTTTTACACTCACACCTATCATCTAGCCCAAAGTAAGTAGCCTAAGCACTTGTGTTATGGATACTAGATGACGGACATATTTTTAATATAATTATGTATATAACGACGGGTTTTGTCCAGCGGGGTTTTTAGAAAGGGTGACGTCAGCCATGCTGACGTCACTATTTCCATCACCAGGTTCACACATTGCAAATAACAATACTCGATATTGGAATACACTTTATTATTACTTGGATTCTTAAAGTTAATTTAACAATTCTTAATGTAGGTACTCACAGTATCAATCCCCCAACACTTAATCACAACGTCTTGCTTCTAGCGAAGCCAGAACAGTAATGCCGGCCAAGTTCCTACTACCAAGTTACCTTTACATCGGTTCACGAACACCAATCAAAAATGGCGGGAAGCGACGCGAGGCACTATCGTGTAGTCAAACTCATGATTTAATAATAATAATTTTGAGTATAGATTTTTCACATGAATGAAATAAATCTTTAAAATCATGAATCATTTTTACGAGTTCATTTTAGTGTTCAAAATATTTTAAATCTTAATTCTAGTCGAAACATCCGGCAGTAAAATGGCGGCGAATGTTTCGACTATCAAACTAGTTCAAATTGGATTTATTAATTTTAATTTTACAACTAGACATCAGTTATAAAGTTATTTCTTACAAATAAAATCAATCTAAAGTTTTTAGACATAGAATTATTTGAACATAAATTGATTTACGGTAATTATCGTGTACTCTAACAATGACTTATACAGTCTTGCGTCGACATATATAAATGTTGAAAATATACTACATAAACATATACACAACCATGACTCGCAAACAAACATTTGTGGTCATCACAAAGTTTGCCCCTACCAGGATTCGAACCCGGGACCTCTTGGCCAATACCCAGCAATCTGAGCATTCGACCAAGGCGGCCGTCATAATTAGCTTTCTTTATTTTAAATATCCGGATGTAAAATAATGAGAATCTATTTAGCAACTTCCTGGTTCTGATGTCGGCTAAAGATTGTAGATTAGACATTATTTCCATATTAGTAATAATATTTTGAAAAACAACGTGCCTAGACAAAGTTCACAAAATTATATGTGCATTATAATAAAAAAATTATATCAAAAATCAAAATTCGTTTATTCATATCTGGTATGATTACAATACACTCATAAATCGTCAAGACAAGAAATTTACGCCATCTGTTCGCAAACTACCAGGAGGCTCTGTCCTGAGAAGAACGGGTAAGAAACTCAGTCAGGTTTTTTCCTCCCTTTACATAAAAGTAATTTAAATTAATTACTCTGCCAAGACATTTAGTTGGTCGAATGGCATAGGCATCAGCCCGGAATGCAGAGGACGCGGGTTCAAATCTCCATCAAGATGATTTTTAGAACTTTTTCTAACTACAACTTTAACAAATCAATTTTAACTTTGTAATTTTTTTTTTAATTTTTAGTATGTATAACTTTCAAATAAAAAAGTAAGTAATAAATAATGTTTTGTTTTGGTCATTATAATAAAAGTAACAAAATCCATGTGTGGAAAGTGTCAAAGTGTACTTACTACCAACATAATTTTTGTGGAGATGTAGGTGGTACCTATATGAAAATTGTATCTAAGTAGACGAAATTGTGCTACCAATTAAAATTGTAGTATTATATTTAATGATAAAATATACAGTTTTGGTTTTTTCTAAACTAAAGGTTATTTTACATTATCCCCGTGCTTAATAATTAAATTTTATTGTTCACACTGCCTTTCTCCTGGGTGTCGTACAAGGCGACTAATAGTTGTAGTAATATAACAACGAATGGGTAGCGGCATTCCTTTCCATTTGACGACCGCCTTGGTCGAATGCTCAGATTGCTGGGTATTGGCCAAGAGGTCCCGGTTCGAATCCTGGTAGGGGCAAACTTTGTGATGACCACTAATGTTTGTTTCCGTGTCATGGTTGTGTATATGTTTATGTAGTATATTTTCAACATTTATATACATAATTATATTAAAAATATGTCCGTCATCTAGTATCCATAACACAAGTGCTTAAGTAGCTTAAGCACTTGTGTAATGGACTTTGGGCTAGATGATAGGTGTGAGTGTAAAAATATTTATTATTTATTATATTTATACTGCAGAACATAATTGACTAGGAGTGTCAAAGAGAGCGAGCAGCGCCACCCATCGCGCAGCCTTATCTGGCGCGCACTCTACTACTGTCACTGCGATTAATGCTCCTCATGAATGGCAATAGGCTCTCCTCTATGGGACCTATATACTACATCTACATGGGACCTGAAGCAAGTTGGCGAAACGCCGATGTTGGAACACTTCTGCCTACCCCTTAAAAAAGGCGTGATTTATTTAGGGCGCAGTGGCTTGCCGTTTATTTAAATAGCCGTTTATTTCTTTTAGGACAAATGACGCTATTTTATTCTATCCCTTTTTTTTTGTCTTGTAAGTATCAATTATGACGATGGATGATAATTGTTGTGTGTGTCAAAAGCCACTTTACAAAATGTTAGATAAGAAATCATTTAAGCCCTTCAGTTGTATTTTCTACCAACTCAAAAGTATTGTTCTAAAGTGGTTAGAGAAAATCTGTCGAAATGGTTCATAGATGGCGTTGATGTTATAGTTTTGCTACTCAGCAATAGATGGCGCCTGTTACCTAAATAGTGTTGTTCTCCTACCTACCTACTTACTTTTTATATTTTGGTTAAAAAGGGGAGTTCAGCGTGGTTTCGCTATTGTATGACTCTGTATTGATGTTTTTCATATTTTTCATTACCAATACACAAAGAGCGCTGAAAAAAGTAGTAATTCAAATGTTTTAACTTTCCGTATTGTTAGGAAACCTCCTTAGATGTATTGACAATAAATATTTTCTTGACATTGTTGACAATCTATCAACATGCTACCTAATCAAAATTGGCTATAGCAAAACAAAATTAAAAAAAATCGTATTTTTAGTGCAATAAAAAAGGTAAAAAAAAAGGTAAGACCTTTAATAAATAATTATTTTACAGTAGTGGTAGCCCGCGGCTCGATAAAAATGGACTATCCTTATATATTTTATTTTGAGTCAGTTGTTCCGGAGATTAGCGCGTTCAAACAAAATAAAGTCTTCAACTTTTTATTACTAGCATATAGGTATTTCATATTTTCGTTTTTCCATGCTGGCCTGGGAGCGAAAACGTACATAATGTGTATGGATTTGCAAGTTTGTCCAATCTTCTATTTAAGATAGGCATGTATTTAAAATCCATACATATTATGTATAATGTAGAATGTGCCAGCCCCGACTCATCCCATGGGTGTCGTAAAAGTCGATTAAGGTAGACCAATAAGCACTTGGGGCACCCGAATAGTGGAGGGCAAACCGCCAACAACAGCACACCCACAAGACTCGCCACCTATAACATGGAACCTAACATAATTGGCGAGAAGTGTGTGTTAATTCGCCTCTGCCTACCCCTTCGGGGATATAGGCGTGATTGATGTATGTATGTTCAAGAATCTCCCCAAATCTCTCCCGTGGGTGTCGTACAAGGCGACTAAGGATAAATCAGTGATGAAGAATGGGCAGCAGGGTTCCTCTTATATCATCTAGCTATTATTACCTACTGCGACTATTGTGCCCGATAAATGGCAATAGGCTCGCCACCTATTACATGGGACCTAACATAACTGGCGAAACGTGGGTGCTAGTTCACCTCTGCCTACCCCTTCGGGGATATAGGCGTGATTTATGTATGTATGTGTATGTATGTTCAAGAATGAGTGGAACCGGAAGCAGTGACGAGCACGCCCGCGCAGTGTACGGGCCGCGTGCGCCGGCGCAGGATATAGTGGAAATGGTGTGCCGCATCATGGATGAAGACGGCCCCCAGCCTATGAGGAACTTGAGGCCCACACAGGTAAACTTAACAGTGCATCACAAAATGCAAAATTCTCTCGATCTACTTTGTGACTTACTTAAAAGAAGTTAAAGTTGACAATCGATTACTGAGAAGAATGCGAAATTTAATAATATGGTTTGGAGACAGTCGATCAGCTTGACGTCAAGCACGTAGATTTTAACTTCATCATCATCACCAGCCCTTTAATGTCCCCACTGCTGGGGCACGGGCCTTCCCTATGGATGGAAGAATATAGGGAGATTGGGCCATAACCCACCACGCTGTCCTGCCCAGTGCGGGTTGGTGGGTATTAACGACTGCAGATGCAGCCGGGACCAACGGCTTAACTTGCCTTCCGAAGCACGGAGGAACTCGAGGTTATAAATTTTTAGTCACCCGTCCTATGACCGGCCTAAGCGAACTTGCTTAGTTTACGCAATCGCAGGCCAAGCGCGCTATACCACTGCGCTAGCGAGCTCCTCAGACATAGATTTTAACTTGCTTCAAGCATTTTGACCGTAACGCTTGATGCCTGAGTCAAGCGTTTATGAGCTTGATGTGATTTTATATTTTTTGCTTGTCGCGCGACTTGACTCGCCCGTTTGACGGTATGTGATGATGGACCGTCATGATCGTCAGGTGGTGCCTCCGAAGTAAATTGTTCGGCGGTCCGAAGTCCGGTGCATGTGTACAGTTACACATACATACATATATCACGCCTATATCCCCGAAGGGGTAGGCAGAGGTGAACTAGCACCCACGTTTTGCCAAATATGTCAAGTCCCATGGGTGGCGAGCCTATTGCCATTTATCGGGCACAAAAGTCGCAGTACATTGCTAGCCTAGGTGGTATAAGAGGATCGCTGCTGCCCATTCCTAATCATATTCAGATTTATCCCTAGTCGCTTTGTACGACACCCACGGAAAAGATTTAGGGGGGTGACAATTGTATTATACTCTGCCGTCACCACGCGGCTGTACAGTTACACACATTCATTATAAGCCATACACCACCGCGAATCTGCCGCGTGGTGATGATGAGGAATGGGCAGCAGCGTTCCTCTAATACCAACTAGCAATAACAATGTACTGCGACTTTTGTGCCCGATAAATGGCAATAGGCTCGCCACCTATTATAACATGGGACCTAAAATAATTGGCGAAACGTGGGTGCTAGTTCACCTCTGCCTATCCCTTCGGGGATATAGGTGTGATTTATGTATGTATGTATGTACCATCGCGTATCCGGTAAAAACATGGTCGTTGTCCGGTGAAAAAAACGGACGTCTACAAACAATACGAAACAAAATTTGAGTCATTATCTATCTTATAACAATGTATAGGAAACTCAATGTTTTTGAGTCGATACCTAAAAGGCTATAAATAAAAAAAAAAATTTTTTTTTGCGGAAAAGTTCCATGAAGATTAATTTAAAATACTTTCTGAAAGTTTGTCCAATCTTCTATTTAAGATAGGCATGCATTTAAATGAACACCATACAACCACTACTACTAACAAAAAAGACCTGAAATAAAGAATAAAAATAAAATAAAAATGATAAATTAATGCTCACCAAAAAAAAAGGATAAATGCTCACCAAAGTTTGTCCATTCAATTTTGGTGAGCATTGTAGATTTTTTTTGGTAGGCACTATAAATAATCCCTTTGTCTCTTAATAAGAAACTGGTAGTAAACATGTTATAGCTCTATACCTAGTTTTATCTTCGTCTCATAAACATTTTGAATGCAAGCAAAAGAGACAAAACACTGAGTAACTAGTTACTTAAGCCGTGTTTATTAAATAAGGCCCTTACCCCCGAATACAGAAACGCTACTAAAATTTAGGGGACTGCTTAAAAAGTTAAGTGGACACTACCTGTCAAAATTTGTATGGAAAAACGTCAATTTTGACAATACTTAAATGTTAAGCGGGACTCAAACTTTGAATAGCGTTTCTGTATTCGGGGGCTAAAGGCTCCTGCACACCAAACGCGGGTCAGGAGCAGAGCAGTAGGCCTATTCGCTAACTTTTTTTGACAGTTGAAAGCGATGATCACCGAACTATTTACTTAACCATTACTGTTCTCACAGGATAAGTGTCACAATAGCGTTATAGTAAAGTAGTAATGGATCAGTAAATAGTTCAGTGATTATCACTCTCAAGTGTCAAAAAAAGTAAGCGAATAGGCCTACAGGGCCCGTAGCCAAGTGGCAATCGTTTCATAACGATAACGTGTCGAAAGTAATATGACACGATAAATGGCTTTATCTTTAAGAAATAGCCATATAGGCTTATTTATACAGGCTTATTAAGTGTTAAAATCCAAGGATTATTTACAATGCAACGCCATTAATGGCTATATCATATCGTGTTTTGGTGGTGATGCTAGCCAAGCAGGAGCCTTTAAGATAAGGGATGGGTGTTCTCTGTTCTGTGTTCAGAAGTATAGCAACGCGGCCGAGCGTTTCCACTCCCAGCACCAGGGGGAGTACGAGGCCCGCGAGTGGACCGCGCGTGGCGGCTGCGACTCTGTCCACCTCCACAACAGCGGCTACCCGAAGATGCGCGACGAAATCGCCAGGCGACGGTCCACGGGCAAGGTGACTTTTTGATATGTATCTATATACCTACCCACTACCTAGACTGTACGGGCACGGGGCATCGCCTCCATCTTGTTTCCACGATATCACTCAGTAATAAATCAGCAACTATATTAGACGGTCGTTTCATTGATTCCCGACACCTCACTGGCGACGAGGATTTTTTTCAATATACCTACGTGTGCTGCAGAAAAATGGCGTTCTTAGGGAATTTGCCTATTTTTGATCACAAAACAAGTGAATGGGCTATATTTAAAAGTCGCCTGTCACAGTTTTTAATAGTGAATTCCATTAAAGAAAATAAAAGTGCCATTCTCATCACCCATTTGTCGGATGAAGCATACCGTTTGGTGCGTAACTTGGCTTACCCGAAAGAAGTGGACGCACTGAAATACGAGGAGCTGATAGCATTACTCGATGTACACTTTAAAGCGAAGCAGTGTACTTTTGCAGACAAAGCAAAGTTTTTTGGGGCGTCGAAGAGCCCAGGTGAAAGTTTGGGGGATTGGGCGGCGCGACTTAGAGGTCTCGCTAGTTATTGTGACTTCGGCACCGCTCTGGAAACAAATCTAAGGGATCGTTTCGTCCTCGGCCTTGGCTCGGGTCCCGAGCGTGATAAGTTGTTCGAACAGAACCCATCAACGCTGACCTTCGCGCGTGCTTTGGAACTGGCGGAACAGGCAGCCTGTGCTAGAGAGGCCAAAGCTGTTGTCATAAAGGAGGAACCTGTTTTTCGGGCTCAAATGGAGAGGAAATCCTCGCAAGGAGGATATAGCGGAGGAACAAACTACCGGTCAGGTGCGGTGGCAGGAGACCGACGTAGCTGCGATCGGAGTTCCATTTGTGTGGTGTGCGGCATGAAAAATCATAATTATACAGAGTGTCGTTTTAAAAATTATAAGTGTAAAAAATGTGGAAAAAAAGGGCATTTAAAAAAGGTGTGTGGTGATCATTCGCGAGTGAACAGTATTTCTAACACGGAGGATAACGATAACTATGTTGAAGTAGGAGATGACACTGATTGTGACGAGTGTCGAATGTTTAACTTAAGGTATGTAAATTATAAGCCACTATACATTGATATCTATGTAAATAACAATCCCATAAGAATGGAATTAGATTCGGGATCTGGTACCTCTGTAATATCCGAGGAGTTATATAGAAATAGTTTTTCTAATTACAAATTATTAAATTGTAACATGAAATTGTGTTTATACGATGGACATAAGATCGCACCTTTAGGCTATTTTGAATGTAAAATAATGTACAATAATCAGTACAAAGTCCTAAAATTTTTTGTCATTCAATATGGAGGGCCCCCTCTTCTGGGCAGAGATTTTATGTTTGCATATAAATTAACATTGGCTCCAAAGATAAACAGCATTATAGTAAAAGATGAAATTACGGCTTTACTGGAAAATTACCCGGATCTATGGCATGAGGAGTTGGGAACCTTCAATAAATTTAAAGTACATTTAGTTTTAAAAGAAAATAGTGCTCCAAAATTTTTTAAGCCGCGCCCAGTTCCATTCGCCCTTAAAGATAAGGTTGAGAAGGAATTAAACAGATTAGTTTCTATAGGAATATTGGTGCCTGTGAATTATTCGCAATACGCTACACCAATTGTGCCCGTACTGAAAGAGGACGGCAAGGTTCGAATCGCAGGAGATTTCTCTGTCACTCTCAATAAGGATTTAGTTGTTGATAAATATCCGTTGCCGCGAATCGAGGAAGTATTTGCTAGGTTAGGAGGGGGTGAACATTATAGTAAAATAGATTTAAAGAACGCTTACAACCAATTTTTGTTAAGTGAAGAGTCGCAAGAGCTTACTACAATAAATACGAGCAAAGGTTTATTCAAATACACCAGACTCGTGTACGGCTTGGCGAACGCCCCTTCAATATTCCAAAAGTCAATGGAAACCTTGTTGCTAGGTATCGACGGCGTTAGTTGTTGGTTGGATGACATCTGTATTACAGGCCCTGATAAATCATCACATTTACTTCGATTAAAAGAGGTATTACATCGTTTAAATGATGCAGGCTTACGACTCCAGAAGGAAAAATGTGAATTTTTTAAGGATAATGTAACATACTTAGGATACGTTATAAGCAAACATGGCTTACAGACATGTCCAAAAAAGGTTCAAGCAATACTGGATGCCCCACAACCAACTAACGTCACCGAGGTAAAACGTTTTTTAGGGGTCGTTAATTACTATAGAAACTTTATACCTAACGCGTCATCCTTGTTGAGTCCTCTGAATGAATTATTGCGCGCCGGCGCCGAGTGGGAGTGGAGAGACCGGCAGCGGGAGGCGGTGCAGGCGGTGCGCCGCGAGCTAGCCTCCGAGCGCGTGCTCGCGCACTTCGACCCATCCGCGCAGCTCGTGCTGGCGGTGGACGCCGGGCCCGCCGGCCTGGGCGCCGTCCTGTCTCACCGGGACGGTTCGGGCGTCGAACGACCACTAGCCTACACGTCACGCTCACTTTCGGCTAGTGAAAGAAATTACAGCCAAATACAAAAAGAGGCTACGGCTATAATTTTCGGAATAAAAAAGTTTCATCAGTATTTATATGGTCGAAGTGAACCTTTTATTTTAAAAACCGACCATAGGCCACTGGTTTCTATTTTTAACAAAAATACTGGTATTTCTATGACCACCGCCTTACGATTACAAAGGTACGCAATAATACTTTCCGCTTATAACTATATAGTACAGTATACTTCGGGAAGTAACAATGTTGTAGCAGATTATTTTTCTCGGGCGCCGTTAGACTCGATCGATTGCGAAAGTGACAGAGAATATGATACTTACACGTCAATAAAGTTTTTAAATGCATTTTCTCAAGCGGTTTTAAACAAAGATATCCAGTCGGCCACGGAAAATGACAAAATATTACAAACGGTCATAAAATATATGAATCATGTAGACCTATGTTATACCATCCACCGTATGTATTTAATGTAATGTGACAAGCAATAAACAATTTGAATTTGAATTTGAATTTGAATCGTGGATGGCCTAAAAAAATTAAATGTGTCTCAGTTCAACCCTATTTTAAATGTAAAACGGATTTACAATTTGAAAATGGTTGTTTATTAAGAGGTCATAAGGTGGTAATTCCAGCATCTTTAAGAATACGCTTACTGAATGAACTTCATAATTCCCACCTAGGTGTCGTAAAAACTAAATGTAACGCACGAAGCAAAATGTGGTGGCCGGGCATTGACAAAGACATCGAGCGGCATGTGAGTGCGTGCGAAACGTGTGTCGGTCTGCGGGACGCACCGGCGCGCGCGCCCCCTGCGCCCTGGCCCCGCCCGCACGCACCCTGGCAGCGATTGCATATTGATTACATGGCCATTTCACAACGAGTTTACTTAATTATTGTTGACGCGTATAGTAAATGGGTCGAATGTTTACATATGTCGAATGGAACTACGACACAGGCATTAATTTCACAGTTAAAGCGAGTGTTTTCAACGTATGGTATCCCCAACTTGCTCGTGTCAGACAATGATCCTAAAATTAGCTCCATTGAATTTAAGGAATTTTGTTCTAGTAACGGAATAAAACACTTGACCTCACCAGTGTATCACCCGATCAGTAACGGTCAGGCTGAAAATTCAGTTAAAAATTGTAAAAAAATGTTAAAACACATTTTCAGCGAAAATGTACCACACAATTTAATTAACGAAAAATTACTGGAGTACTTGTTTAACTACAGAAACACTGTGCACTGTACAACTGGACAAACGCCGGCGAAGCTAATGTTCGGCCGCGAGCTGAGAACACGTTTAGATTTAATATTGCCCTCAGAACAAGAAGCGATGTGTACATTAGAAAAATCCATAAAAAAAAAATGTAGACAATTTGAAGCCGGAGATATCGTTTGGATCCGGTGGTACGGCGCACGGAAAGAAACTTGGGTAAAGGGAAAAGTAGTTAGTAAAGTAGGGTGTAGAATGTATAAAATATTTAATCTTGAGTTTAATGTAGAGTGTATTCGTCATGTTGACCAGATAATGAGCTGCATCGATAATAATGTTGATAGTAGCGTAATGACACATAATACCGATTCTGTAAGTCCAGTGATTTCACAGCGACGTCCACTTTCTTCCTCATCCTTACCAACATCGGTTGAGACATTTTGCGAAGCGCCGCCGCCGTCACCGCCGCAGTCAATAGTATGTGGTGTTGAAGAAATTGATGAGGGAAATGGTAATAGTAGTTGTGAGGTCGCTGAGGCCCCAAATAAGGCTCACGAGCAAATGTCAAGCAGCGAAGCTAATGCAGCAGTTGCTATGCCGGCTACAAGTGGCAATGATGATGCTATTAGACGGCCATGGTCGAGCCGACTACGTCCGCGCCATAGAAAGTAGGATAAGTTAATTTTAGTTACAAAAATATATACTAATTAAATTTTATTATTGTTACCAGGATTCAAAATTAAAGGGGAAGGATTGATATGTATCTATATACCTACCCACTACCTAGACTGTACGGGCACGGGGCATCGCCTCCATCTTGTTTCCACGATATCACTCAGTAATAAATCAGCAACTATATTAGACGGTCGTTTCATTGATTCCCGACACCTCACTTTTACGGCTCTTGCGGCCTTCATTACCATTGAAGCGAACGGAAGGTGTAAAATGAGAAGCGGACTGTGTTTATGAAATAGAATAACATAATATAATATAGAAAATGGATAAAAAATACAAAGCAAACTTGGCAGCACTAAAACACCCGTGAAGCCCTGAACCCTAGACAATAAGTGATTGACGTTGGCACTTATCAATTTTGATGTATTCACAAACTGAAAAGAACTTAAAACTATGGGTTGCGCAAGGAGGTCCGCAACAACCATCATCATCATCATTAAACGGGGCCCTTGTATACATACGTAAATCCGCCTATATCCCCGAAGGCGTAGGTGGAGGTGAATGTGAATAACATCCACTTTTCGACAATTAGGTTAGGTCCCATGTAATAGGTGGCGTTGCCTTAAGTCGGGCACATACATCGCAGTATGAGGAATGCTGCTGCCCATTAGTCATCGCAGTCTTTACCCTTGGGCTCCCACACATAAACACCCCCCCACTACACGCCACGCCTGAGCCGAGGTCCGCGCCTTTAGAGGCACCCTCAGGCCTGCCGATCCAAGCTCCGACTCTGGCGCACTGTGAGGCTCTCCGCGGCAGCATATCTCCCTCGGGAGATGCCGTCCCGGGGGAAGCCTGCCGTGAAGGCACCCTCACAGCGAGTTCTCGACTGCAAGGCTTGAGGACACGTTTGGCTTTAGGTCAAGGTCTTCGCCTTCCCCAAAAAACCCGGTAGATGCTGTAAAGGCCTCTCGGCCAACAGCCTAGGTACTAGTACATAAAAAAAAACATAAACACGATACGACGTCGCGTCGTACAACGATGCGGCGTCGTTTCACGATACGACGTCGCGTCGTGGAAATCTATGATGAGCATCGTAAAAAACACGACGTTACGCAATGTGCCACGCACGATACACGGCACAATGCCGTCAATACAGTGAGGTGGTGCTTTAGTCCATTCCGAAAAATGGACCGCACTAGGCGCATTCTGCTTCTGCTGTTGATAAGGAGACGAAGAAAGCAAAGACAGATACTCAGAAGATATTGGATCCATCCAGTTTTGTCCCATAGTACGGGACGCTGCTCGACTAAGTTAATTAGATGATCGATTTCAATACCATCCGTCATCTTTGAATTTTGAATGACTGCGTATGTAACTGCGCAGTATTGCATCGTGAGTTTCTAACGTGCCTGCCTGCAGACATGCCCGCGGGCATGTGTAGTGAATTCCCCGCTTTAGTTTGCGAAATCGTAAACCTGATAGGTGGAAATTTAAATACCATTTAACTACTTAGGGAGACAAAAATATTTTTCACACGAGAGTACCGGCTTTAGGCAGTGCACCCGATTTGGGAAACCTTCCCCTAATATATATACAGGGCGTCCCACGGCCATGCCACACGGAGGGAAAGTATATTGAACGTAGGATATTTTACTAAAAGAAGACATCGTTTTATTTTTAATAATAAGTAGAACTGCATTCAGTTTTTTTTTAAAATCGCCTACCTCAACCGGGAATCGAACTCGCCAAATGTGATAGAAAAATTACTTGTATTTTATAATAGCGTTTGAAAGGGCTACTCATAAGCATTATTTTTTCCTAAATAACCTAGCATATTAAATGAAACTAAGATCATAAAATTTTTCATTTTATTTGAAAAAAATTAATTTATAATCCTTTCAAACGCTATTATAAAATACATGTAATTTTTTTATCACATTTGGTGAGTTCGATTCCCGGTTGAGGTAGGCGATTTTAAAAAAATCTGTGAATGCAGTTCTACTTATTATTAAAAATAAAACGATGTCTTCTTTTAGTAAAATATCCTACGTTCAATATTTAATATACTTTCCCTCCGTGTGGCATGGCCGTGGGACGCCCTGTATAGTAATAAAATAAGGGCCGAAGCCCTCAACCACAGAGGGGCTGGCTGTCTTATCACACATTGTCGGAACACAATAATGCTGTTAACATTATTATTATGGCGACAGATTTTGATAAGATGGTGGTAGCTAGCCAGACGGATTTCAAAGAAGTCCTACCACCAACCAAACCGAGCACAAAGTTGTACCCACCGGGGATCGAGCCCGGGACCTCTGGATCTTCATTCCGGTGGGCGAACCGATAGACCATGGAGGCGGTTACAATAACATTTTGATAAATATTATATTCAAACATTCTGATAACAATTAAATATAACCTTATTGCCTGCTGATTAGTTATTAGGAACGATTTTCAACAACACACAGTTACAGTTTACGGCAGGTATCGTCCTGTTGTTGTTTTACCGTAATGAGATCATGTAGTTATAATAATTATGATAACTAATTGGGTTATTATATTCAGAATTTAAACTTTAACACCAACCATCGTATGATACGCTGTAATTTGAATAAGTATCCACCAAAACCATCGAGAAAGACCTTAACAAACTCTCTGGTTCAGCCAATGGTGACTTATACAAAGAATAAGAAATTGTCTGCTATCAAACCGCTACTTGAAATAGTCAACTCTGATATGAGTGTACAAAAGAAATATGATTACCTAGACAGGAATCTATCAGAAATGTTAAAAGTTAAAGTAAATGAGAGTACAAATAAATTTAGCGATAAAACAATGGAACTGTTAAAGGAAAGAAAAATACTAATTTCAGACAAAACAAATAATGTACAGAGAGGCCTAAACAGATATCTAACCTTAGCAATCAGATAAGAGAAAACATTAGAAAAGATAGGAAATCGAAGAGACTAAAAAAACTAGAAGATGTCATTTGCAAAACAGGTGGAACTAAGAAAGCTTACAAAGAATTAAGAGAATATGGTAAGGAATGGATCCCAAGATTGAAAAATAATCATGAAAATCAAGTTACAAAACGCAAAGAAATTCAAAAACTAGCCACAGACTACTACAGGGTTCTTTTCTCAGATACAGAGACTCACCCTCCCACCACCAAAAAAGAAATAAATGGAAAAGATGTTGTACCACCTATACTTAAAATAGAAGTACAGAAAGCCATCAACTCACAAAAATTGGAAAGAACTCCTGGGCCTGACAATATACTAAATGAACTACTGAGGAGCACAATTGAAGAACTAAGCCCGATTTTAACAAAGTTATTTAATGATATGCTCATGACCGGCACCATTCCAAACAAGTGGGGAGAATCCTTTATCACTCTATTACATAAAAAGGGAGCTAAGGATGACATAGACAACTACAGACCAATAAGCCTGATATCAAACGTCTATAAAGTTTTTGCAAAGGTCATTCTAGAAAGAATAACAAAAGTATTGGATGAATCTCAACCAGTAGAACAGGCAGGATTTAGAAAAAACTACAGCACTATTGATCATATTCACACTATCAAGCAAATTATGGAAAAGTATAATGAATATCGGAAACCTTTATATATAGCCTTCATTGATTATTCAAAAGCATTTGACAGTCTAAATCATAACTGCATATGGTCAAGCCTAAGACAACAAGGAGTTAACAACACCTATATAAACCTAATTCAAGACATCTACAGTAAGAGTAAAAGTTGTATAAAACTGGAATTAAAAGGAGATTCATTCCCGATAAATAGAGGTGTCAGACAGGGTGACCCATTGTCTCCTAAATTGTTTATTGCAGTGCTGGAAAATATCTTTAGACAATTAGACTGGGAAAATTATGGCCTCAACATCAATGGGAGTCGCTTAAATCATCTTAGATTTGCTGATGACTTGATCTTACTGGAAGAAGACCCTAACAAGTTACAAAATATGATGCAAACCTTAGCTGATAAAAGCAATGAAGTTGGACTGAAAATGAACATAAGCAAAACAAAATTAATGACAAATTCCACTGAGGTTGATATAAGAATGAATGTAGATTCGAATTTGTACAAGAGTATGTCTATTTAGGACAAATTATTTCCCACAGTGATCCAATGACCAAAGAGATAAATAAAAGAATAGCTATAGGTTGGAAAAAATACTGGGCTCTCAAGGAGGTAATGAAGAGTAAGGATATAAATATAAAAAGAAAAACATTCAACACTTGCATTCTACCCTGCTTGACATACGGCTGTAAAACCTGGTCCCTTACCGAAAATCTTAGGGAAAAGCTTGCTAGATGTCAACGGACGATGGAGAGAAGTATGTTGGGAATAAAACTAAGTGACAGAATAACAAAGTCAGATATAAGAAATAAGACTCATGTTTCCGACATACTGACCCGTATTGACCATCAAAAATGGAGCTGGACAGGACACATGTTGCGCTGTAAAGATAACAAGTGGAGCAAGCAAGTCACTTTATGGTATCCTCGAGATGGCAATAGAAAACAGGGACGCCGAACAAAAAGATGGAAAGACGATATTCGTCTGACCTTGGGGCCCTATTGGACAAGGGTAGCAGAGGACAGAGTGCATTGGAGACAGTTGGAGGAGGCCTATGCCAAGAGGCACACCGAACTCAGAGACATTTTATAAAACAGAAAAAAATAAGGCAATGTGTAAAGTTCGGATAGGACAGGCTATTATTATAATTGGGTTAAGCCGTGTGGTGACGGCAGAGTAGAATACAACTGTCACCACCCCAAATCTCTCCCGTGGGTGTCGTACAAGGCGACTAAGGATAAACCAGTGATGAGGAATGGGCAGCAGCGTTCCTCTTATACCACCTAGCAATAGCTATGTACTGCGACTTTTGTGCCCGATAAATGGCAATAGGCTCGCCACCTATTGCATGGGACCTAACATAATTGGCGAAACGTGGGTGCTAGTACACCTCTGCCTACCCCTTCGGGAATATAGGCGTGATTTATTTATGTATGTATGTGTAATTGGGTTTAGTTACTTTGTCAATGACCTATTGAGTTTGTACTCCATCCATTATAACAAGAGCAAAATGTAAACAATCTTGGCGTGTCTCTTCTATACTAAATAATATAAAGCTGAAGAGTTTGTATGGTTGGTTGATTGGTTAAACGCGCTAGTCTCAGAAACTACTGGTCCAAATTGAAAAATTCTTTTTGTGTTGGATAGTACAATTTTATTGAGGAAAAATGTGTAACACCACCGCTAGTAATAGTATTTCAATGAACACCACAGATATTTTCGAAGTAGTTATTAGTTTTATTTTATGAGGAGCACGCTAGCATAGTGGCATAGCGCGCTTGGCCTGCAATTGTGAAAACTAGGCAATGTTTGCCAAGGCAAGTCATTGTATGGGTGACCAAAAATTTACCATCGCAAATCCCTCCATGCTTCGGTAGGCACGTTATGCCGTTAACACCTACCTACTCGCACTGGGCCATATTCTTCCGTCCATAGGGAAGGCCCGTGCCCCAGCAGTGGGGACATTAAAGGGATTATGATGATGATGAAGTGCTTAACTAAGCTTACTTTGGGCTAGATCAGAGATTCCCAAATTTTTAGTGGTTAGAAAAAGAATTTCGAAAAATTATGATCTTGAGGCGGGAAATGAACCCGCGTCCGCTGCTATCCGGGCAGGTGCCTGACCGCTCGGCCACCCAAGATACTTATTAAAATTCTTCTAACCTTTACACTTCACGTTGTAGGCCAACGGGTACCCTCGCGTGTAGAAATAAATTTCAAACATTCCAAAGCAGATATTTTTACAAATACCGTGCGTTCGGTTAAGCTTGGGTTTGCTTTATAAAGTATTTGATTTTAATTTGAACATTATATAAATGTTAGAAAAATTAGTACAAAGATTTTAGTGGTTAGAAAAAGATCATAATCAATCATAATTTTTCGAAATTCTTTTTCTAACCACAAAAATCTTTGTACTAATTTTTCTAACATTTATATAATGTTAAAATTAAAATCAAATAGTTCCCAAATGTATTATTCTTATAGGACCATTTTCATTTTGCTGGTTTCGTCGTACCTCCTTCAGCTACATTTGTACCATATTCCAAAAACCTGACAAAAAATGTGAAGAATAGATCTGACTAATCTTCACATTTTTTGACATTCGCCCATCATTTTGACATTAGCCCCAACAACGATTTAATTTAGTAGTTGTTTTTAGATTTATATCCCTGAAGGGGTGTGCAGCGGTGAAATAACATCACGTTTCGCCAATTATGTTAGGTTGCGTGTAATGTTAGGTGGCGAGCCTATTGCCATTTACCGGGAACGAAAGTGTCAGTACATTGCTATGTGGTAGATATAAGTGGAACGCTGCTGCCCATTCCTCATCATTGTTTTAACCCTTAGTCGCCTTGTACGACACACCCGCGCGGAGATTTGGGGTGGTGACAATTGTATTCTGCTCTGCCGTCACCATACGGCTCATGATGATACTATTTAATTTATACAGGTAGCGCCGTTCACGTCCCACACGCAGCGAGCTTGCATCAAACACCACAAGAAAATATCTTCGAAACCTCCGAGTGCCGCATCAAAAAAATACAGACAAAAAACGAAACGCCCAGCCATATCGAAATCTAGACGCAGACCTCCTTGCAGACAGTACAGACTATCCAAGTTGAGAACGAACAGGGGTTGCCAGTGCTCAACCTTTTTGATGGGCAAAGACAAGATGAGCGGCACCACAGATAATGCACGCGTGCATGACAAAATGGCGGACGGCTGTCAACCGCTCTGCAGTGTAGCTGAGGGTTTTGGGGAGAGTTTGGATTTTACTCATCCTTCAGACACGAGTCAGATCTCGAATGAAGGCAGTGGCCATAGCAAGCCAGAACCGGATCCTTCGGTCAGCAGCTATAACAGTTACGCGTCTTTGGACCAAGGGCCCATGGTCTCCAACTGAATTGTTTATGCCTACGTACCGAACGTCTGAATAAAAAAATAAAGAGTTGTCACAGTCTTACCTAGTTGTATATTTTGTAGATATTTTTATTACATAGAAATTTGTGGTCAGAAAACGTTTGAATTTCCAACGTTTTATATAATATTATGCGGGAATCGAACCCGCGTCCTCCGCGTTCCGAGCAGTTTTTTCGATTTATATTGCGCACAATGTCACTTTCGCAAAACAACTTTTTCGCACAATGTCACTTTCCCAAAACGACACTTGCGGGACGTCACTTTCGCAAAACATTTCGCGGGATGATGTCACTCCAGTATTTTTTTTCTTAGGGGAGGTCTAAAACTAACATTGCAGTATAGGGTTAGTAATAATTTAAAAATACAAAATGTAAGAAAATAATAATTACAATAACCAAATCTTGCGAAAATGGTGTTTTGCGATAGTGAAGTCTTGCGAAAATGTCGTTTTGCGAAAGCGACATTGTGCGCAAATGACGTTCTGCGAAAGTACCACTATGCGAAAGTGACGAAATTTTTCACAATGACATTTTACTGCGACACGACTGCGGAAAGCCGATATGGACGAAGTGATGATACACCTAAAATAATTCCTGTATGATCAATTATAGTTACCGCTAGTTCGCGGAAGTTTATTAAGAGGTAAACATTTAAAATTACTCCATTCTATAATGGGACGGTAGTAATAGGCCCATTATTACAAACATAGATGACATGACTAAAATTCTAGTTAAAAATTATTTATTTATTTATTTCATGAAAAACAAACAGCATTTAAAAGATATACATATAGAATGAGTATGCCTTAGACAGTTTTCACAAATAATCAGCTATTAAAAAAAGTCCTGAATTATACAATATACATGCATGCAAAAATTAGGAATAATTTATGATATAAATTAGCATTCTTATCAATAATAAAACCTATACAATCGAATATAAATATAACTTATACAGTAGAACAATACATAGTAGTAAAAAAATATATATTATATTCATAATTTTATTTTTGAAATAATTAGTTCCCGCAGTAAACAAGTCAACATCAAACAAACAAAATAAACAAAACATAGGTACCTACAATGTCAAAGGCAAGGGATTCCCGTAGTACTTTTGCACAGGACACAGGATAGTAATCATACAAATTATTAAGGTCAGTACTACTGTGGTAATTATCCTTTTAAGTATATTATGTTTTCTTACAGCCGTCTTTCTATATTCCATCTTTAACTAGATAACTGCCGCACTCGGAGACCTCAAATAACGTTAACGAGTTCTTAATGTCAAAAATGACAATTCAAAACTACTCGTTATTCTTGCCGGGTCTATGGTCTAGATCTGAATAAATTTTTTTGTCACTAACTGCCGCACTCAGAGACGTCAATTAACTTTAATGAGTATTTAATGTCAAAAATTTACCATAACCATCAGTGGCGTGGCGTGAAAAAACAAGTTAGGCAAGCCAAAACTATATGAAGCCTCTTATGGTTTAAGCATTAACTTTTTACACCGCCTGCTAGGACACGGCTACAACTGTTCAACGCCATCTAGTGACGAAGCGGAGAACTACGTTGCCACTTTTGCGTGTTTGTGCTTTGTTTTATACAGCCAGAAAGAGAGATCATTATACAAACAAAAGCCGTGTAAATAAGGGAAGGACGATTCAACCCGGTCCGGAGCGGCTTGCAGGAGCGGCGCACGACCGCGATATTGAGTGCAGTTCACAAAAGAAATTCCGCTTTTATGGCTATTGCAATAAGATCTAAAATATTTACTTTTGACGGAACTTGTTTTCGTGGGAGTTTATTACTAATGTGTGCGTGTGTCGTAGTGTATCGATGCATAAGCGCGTAGGCTGCCGAAATGCCGGCTTGATGCCGGCTTGTAGGCAAACTTTAGGTACTATTTCGCGTTGCGTGCGCCTGACAAGACTACGCTTGTCTGTGTGCGTGCAGGCGCTGTATAGCAGGCGTCCATAACTCGATATTTGGCGAGTTAGTTGAAGGAATCTAGAGAGCGGGAGCGAATTGTATGTACCTGTGTTGCATATTGTTTCGCGCGCGTTTAATACTGTTATGATAAGATTATATTGATGGATTTTTTTTATTTGCTTATAAAATGGTATTGTACTTGAATTATGGTAATGATTTTTTTATGCTCGCTCGTTTGGTACGGCTGTTGGGAATCGGGTTATATGGACGCTCCGCCACTGATAACCATAGACCCGGTAAAAGAGCGGCTAGTTTTGAATTGTCATTTTTTGACGTTAAGTACTCTCATACATACATACATAAATCACGCCTGTATCCCCGAAGGGGTTAGCAGAGGTGTACTAGCACCAACGTTTCGCCAGTTATGATAGGTCCCATGTAATAGGTGGCGAGCCTATTGCCATTTATCAGGTACAAAAGTCGCAGTAGGTACATTGCTAGGTGGTATAAGATGAACGCTGCTGCCCATTCCTCATCATTGATTTATCCTTAGTCACCTTCTACGACACCCACGGGAGAGATTTGGGGTGGTGACAATTGTATTCTACTCTGCCGTCACCACACGGCCGAGTAAGTACTCATTAACGTTATTTGACGTCTCTGAGTGCGGCAGTTAGTACTCATTAACTTAAATTGACGTCTCTGAGTGCGGCAGTGAATCTATCAACAACCTCAGCTATATTTAGTAATTTAACAAAAATTCCAGGCAAGAACAGGCCTTCCATGCTGGCCGGAAGCGAAAAAACTCTGAGAGGGAGACAGCTGGTTGGTAAGCATGACAAATTGAAATAAGTTAGAAAAAAACATATCACATAACCAACCACTCCTTTAGTTATAATAATAATTAGATATTTTTACACTCACGCCTATCATGGCCGTGTGGTGACGGCAGAGTAGAATACAATTGTCACCACCCCAAACCTCTCCCGTGGGTGTCGTAGAAGGCGACTAAGGATAAATCAGTGATGAGGAATGGGCAGCAGCATTCCTCTTATACCTAACAACTAGCAAAGTACTGCGACTTTTGTGCCCGATAAATGGCAATAGGCTCGCCACCTATTACATGGGACCTAGCCTAATTGGCGAAGCGTGGGTGCTAGTTCACCTCTGCCTACCCCTTCGGGGATATTGGCGTGAATTATGTATGTATGTACGCCCATCATCTAGCCCAAAGTAAGTAGCCTAAGCACTTGTGTTATGGATACTAGATGACGGCCATATTTTCAATATAATTATGTATATAAATGTTGAAAATATACTACATAAACATAAACACAACCATGGCTCGGAAACAAACATTTGTGGTCTTCATAAAGTTTGCCCCTACCAGGATTCGAACCTGGGACCTCTTGGCCAATACCCAGCAATCTGACCATTCGACCAAGGCGGCCGTCAGTTAGCTATAGCTAACTATCCTGTGACATGTAACCTAGTATATATACCAGGACAAGTGTCACAATAGCGTTATAGTAATGGATTAGTAAATAGTTCACTGATTATCACTCTCAAGTGTCAAAAAAAGTTAGCGAAAAGGAATAAAACGTAGAATGTGTCAGCCGCGACTTACCACAGGGCCAGTAGCCAAGTGGCAATCGTTTCATAACGTTAACGTGTCGAAGTTCGTCACGAGCGGCGACATTACTTTGGTATCTACAGCGTCTTAGCTTGCGCTACCAACATAACTAGGAACTTACGAAGACGATTTTGGTCACGTGATTTCTCGACATCATACTTCAAATCCCATACATTCTTCGTTATCTTTGTCGGTATGTTACTTTGTCTAGGCCCCCCCTGGGGTGTCGTAAAAGTCGACTAAAACCATGGGGCACCTGAATGTTGGCGGGCAAACCACCAACAACAGCATACCCAAAGGGGGTTGGAGTCAGGCAGGCGGCCGGCTGTAAAACCTAAGCCAAAACCTTGAGCGGTATCGATTGGAATTTTGTCAAAGAAGTCCTACCACCAAACAAACCGAGCACAAACTTGTACCCCCTGGATATCGAACCCGGGAGACCTCTGGATCTTACAGCCGTATTCATAAACATTACTATGAGGTGCGTTAACGCACAGGGTCCCAAAAACCTATTCGTAGACAATACTTAGTGAGAAAACGCATTGAGAAATGTCTTACTTCGCACAGTGTTGCTTCTTTACTTAAACAAGTATTGTTGTGAATACGAACCACTAGATAACGGATTCACTCTCTCTCTCTTTATTTTACTCAGTCTCTCCATCTCTTTTTCTATACATTTTTTAATCACTTTTTCTGATGAGATGGTGATATTTCCTTTTTACCTTTCGAAGAAAGGAAGAAATCGAGGTGATATATATTTTTGGTCACCTTCCTAACCCTTCGTCCAACAGCTGGATTTAGCGAACATTGCTTAGTTTAAGCAATCGCGGCCGAGCGCGCAAAGCCACTATGCCATCAAGCTTTTCACTAGCTTTATGATACTTAACGTGATACTTTAAAAAATCCAAATTAAAAAAACGTAGTACCAAACCTAATTAATGAGGTTTTATGTCACACCTGACCATAAAGTGGACTTTACCACCCGCTACGCGTACGGAAAATCCCACTTCCTGGTTAGGGGGTGACCTAAAACTATGATCTTACCTCGGGCGATAATAAAGACAGTCTCAGATCGCATATTTATCACCATTCTGTTTTATCGCCTTTGGTATATAATGTATTATTATTCATTTTGTCTATCCCACCCGAAGGGGTAAGCAGAAGTGTATTAACCAACCATGTTAGGTCTCATGTAATGTATGGCCATGGCGAGCCCATTGCCATACCGAATCGAATCGAAAATATGATTAATTTAAAGTATCTATTTAGCTACCAAGGTATTCTCATGATGAGTCACCCATTATATTTAATCACCGATCATTAAGTCAAAATACGCGATGATGCTCACAGTCGGCCATTACGCAAGTGTTGCCAAATGAAACACCCTGACCGCCAATCGGCTAGATTGGAAGCTGGTAACCTTTCAAAACCAGTTGGTTTATTCTGTTGATGCGGATAAAAAATCAACTTAAGTATTTCATGTTTTGTCTTTTTAGTTCGCGCGCGCCGTGCGTTGTATGTGGTAGTACGTACGCGTAACTCACAATGGACTTATAAATCCTGTCCGTCCTCTCGGTGACAGCGTTTTTGGCGGGATTTGCGTTGTTTGACGTTTAGTGTTTGTTTTTTAAAGTTTTTTTTTCTCGCTTTTCTTTTGTTATTATATATTGACTATGGCTGGCAAGGGGTTGAGTGTGGCTGTGATATTTTTTGTGTCGTTCCTGAGTTCGGCGCTTTTGCAAGGCTCCGGCAGAAATGGAAATCGTAAGTTGATTTTTTTTCAATAAACTGCATAAAATAATTAAATATAAATATCATAATAACAATACACTTTTAACACGCTACTCGTAATATAAATAATTCATGCCAATATATTTAAAGATAATTATAATTTTTAAAAGAAAAAGAAAAAATGCAAAGAAAGATTGATTAGATATTTTCAAAAACATATAGCAGGAAACGTTACCCACGTTTCGGCCGAAGTTTTGTTTTTCGTTTATATAAAGTAGATCCCCCTGATATCCTGATTCAGGTCGTGAAATCCCACGGAATGGAAACATATATCGAACCGTATCTATTCTCCTTTATGATGTATCATGACTAGTCTTTTGGGGCACAGACCTTCCCTATGAATGGAAGAATATAGGGAGGATGAGCATATCCCACCACTCTGACCCAGTGCGAGGTGGTGGGTATTAACGACTGCAGGTGCAGCATGGAGAAACGGCTTAACGTGCCTTTTGAAGCACGGAGGAACTCGAGATAATAAACTTTTGGTCACCCATCCAATGACCGGTCTTAGTGAACATTGCTTAGTTTACGCAATCGCAGGCCAAATGCTGCGCTAGCTCCTCGTCTCCTCCCTCACTGCCCAGTCATAGATATTTGGTGAGATTCCGCGAGAGCCGCTTTAGACACACATTCCAGTGTAGAACTTACGAAAGCTCTAGACAACCAAGGTCTTTTAGTAATGTATAAAGGGATTGAGCTGGTATACCCCTTGCTCCCATCTCAACATATACATACATATTAAAAATGAAAGGCGCCAATATGTCTACCTACATCTATAATATTTACTCAATAGAATTCTTAAATAAACAAATTGTATTTTAATATAAACATTAATAGGTAATTCAGAAGAATATTGTATTACTGCAACAGCCCAATAAACACTTGAACACATTATATGCAATATTAATTCAGTTGATATTGTCTCTACAAAAACATAATTGTTTCGTGGCACTTTCAAACATAAGTAAAAGGAAATAACCCCGGTCGGGACATGGACGGGACGGGGACGGGTTCTCTCTCTTTCAAAATACCCCGTGCACGTCCTGACCGTGACATTATGTAAGGACATCTTGTATGAAACGATATTTCTGCAGTCTTCGTCCACGTCCCTTCTGGGGTATTTTGCCGTTACGTATGCAGAGACCTTCAACCGCCAAATAAAACCACCAAAGAAAAGAGTATTTACTCAAGGCTTAAATAATAATAACGAAAGCTATTCCTATTATATTCCTAGCTATTCGGACTTGAGGATAGTCCGGTGCCTTTTAATAAGTAAGACTATTCTCAAGTCTAGTTCCTGAATGCCGAATTTGTTATTTTGTTATTTTAAAAGGTTTCCGGCAAATGAATTAAGGTGAAACCAATGAGTAAATTTTGTGCGTAGACAAAGAAAGTAACAAGATTGGCAGCCAAATACCTTAAGTAGAATAAGTTTGGTATTTTTAAATGATGCAATTTCAATATTAAACATAATGTCTACCTATGATGTTAATCTTTGAAGATGGAAATTAACTTTATTAGGAAGTTAAACTTATCAGGGATATAGAACATTTATAATTATCATCTGACTAAAAGTGTATTCATACATAAAGAATCCTTAAAACAGCTCACGAAACCTACTAACCTTCTGTTTTTGTAAGTCTTTGCTGCGTGTTTATCTTGACTAACAATTTTCGCGCAATGACGAAAACTAGCTGTCTTTTTTCTTCCTATTAAATTAGTTATGCCATCCTTTTTTCATTTTTGACAATTTAGTAAAACAATGAAAGTGTCATTGTGTGTTGCTACAGCATTTTGCTACTTGTACGTGTTTTGTGAGCGTATAATCTACCTCTTTTTAAATATAATATAATTGATAGCGTCACACAGTATAAACATAGCTCGAGAATGGCCCGAGATTACTTATATCCTGTGTGCCCATTAGCACTTTGGGATTTTCCAGAATTACCTACAACCTGATAGCTAATTTGAGCTTGAAACCTATCCCATTTTCCTTCTACACCGTGCAGTGAATCAGCATTGTGATTCAAACCGTATCTTGAGTGTTTTTTACCTGAAAAACTGAATTTACCTTGTTATTACCGTATTAATTAGTTTACACATCTTGTTTTCGTCATTTTGTACCTAACGGGTAGGTAATGATGTTCCATTTTATGTTTATTTATAGTTAACATCTCCATGCAGAGTACAGTCAATCACAAATAAGGAAATACAGTACCTACTGTCGAATTTTCAAGTGTTTTTTTACACCGACGCAACGGCGCTTACAGATAAAAAATACCATTATTTTAGAAATTATACTAAACTTTTTTTGTTTACGTAATGTTACAAATCGATGTGTGGTGTGACACGTAGAGATAGATGTGGAATGAGTAAAGACAAGTTAGCGCCTGTGACTGAGAGCCTGCGGAGTAATGGACTTGGGTGGTTTGATCATGTTATGCGAAGAGATGAAAGCTATGTTGACAGAAGAATCTTCTTCTTCCTGCCCTGTTCCCAGTCTATCTGGGGTCGGCGCAGTATGTTTCCTCTTCCATTCATATGTCAGACGTCATCAAGCCATCCACTCCCTTTTGATTCATATCATCCATCCCACCGTAAAGGTGCTAGTGATGAATGAATGTATAGAAAAGAGACGGAACGGACCATGTCGAGAGACCCATGATCGGAGAGAGTGATTAGAATGACAACATTCCAATCCATACTGCTCAAGGTTTTGGCTTAGGTTTTACAGCCGGCCGCCTGCCTGACACCAACCCTCCTTGGGTACGCTGTTGTTGGTGGTTTGCCCTCCACCATTCGGGTGCCCCAAGGTGCTTATTGGTCTACACCGGGCAATCTTATATGTTGACAGAAGAATGTTAGGTATGAACGTGGAAGGACGTAAAAGGAGAGGAAGACCAAAGAAGAGATGGATGGATTGTGTAAAGGAGGGTATGATAGCGAGAGGTGTGGACGAGAAATTGGTGAAGGATAGGGGGGAGTGGAAGAAGAAAACATGTTGTGCCGACTCCGCCTAGAGCGGGATAAGGGCAGGATAAAAAAACTTTTTAGTTTCCCGATATGTTCAAGCCAACAGTAGATATTATTAAAGATGGCTTTTTTAATGTAACACCCTGACTATCATCACCTATATTATTTGTATTTATATAATTTAAATTTATTAACTTGTTTACTAACCTTGATGTCCATAGGAATACATTATCGTATACTTACTCTGTAAATTATTTTAATCTTCAAAAAGTATCAAACTTATTCTTTCAATGCCGCTACGTGTTTTGATTTTATAATGTGGATGATGTGTTCTAAGCCGTGTGGTGACGGCAGAGGAGAATACAGTAATTGTCACCACCCCCATCTCCCCCGCGGGTTAAGGCAGCAATGAGTAATGGGCAGCAGCGTTCCTTTTTTGCCACCTAGGAACGTACGGCGATTTCTGTGCCCGATAGATGACAATAGGCTCGCCAACTATTACACGGGACCCGATCTAATTGGCGAAACGTGGGTGTTAATTCACCTCTGCATAGCCCTTCGGGGATATAGGCGTGATTTATGTATGTATTTGTTTTAAAATACATTTTCTTATTTTTATAAAATGCAATGCGTCGATAGAGAACCATATCAAAATGGCTGGAGTATGTTCCCAACGATCTAAATAATAAAAAATGAATTAGGTGTCAATTTAGGTATAATACGTAAAATAGTAAGTAATTTTTAAAAGTTGTTTTAATGGCGTTTTGATGCCGTGTGGTGACGGCAGAGTAGAATACAATTGTCACCACCCCAAATCTCTCCCGTGGGTGTCGTACAAGGCGACTAAGGATAAATCGGCGATGAGGAATGGGCAGCAGCGTTCCTCTTATACCACCTAGCAATAGCAATGTACTGCGACTTTTGTGCCCGATAAATGGCAATAGGCATATTAACATAATTGGCGAAATGTGGGTGCTAGTTCACCTCTGCATAGCCCTTCGGGGATATAGGCGTGATTTATAAGCCATTAAAACATACATACATACACCAAAAACACGCCTAGTATGTATATATGTTTTAATGGCGGAAGAAATAAGAATGAATATAGGCTGACATTGAATGAATGAAGAAAAATTGCGAACGAATGGTACGACCGTATGACTGTGAACTGATCGAATGATTTGTCCGAATAACCTGTGGCGTAGACATGTAGTAAGAAAATAATATAGGTACGTACCACACACAACTATTATTAATAAATACAAATACATACAAAAAATACCGCGAAGTCAGTCCGGTTCGGAGACCTTGGCAGCGCCCGCGACGACCCAGGGCTGTCTCGAAACACTTGTTACAATAAAAAACATACATACATAAATCACAGGAGCTCGCTAGCGCAGTGGCATAGCGCGCTCGGTCTGCGATTGAGTACACTAAGCAATGTGTTTTCTATTGGGAGCGAACAAAAAACGTAGAATTGGTCAGTCCCGACTCATCCCATGTGTGTTATAAAAGTCGGCTAAGGGAGATTGCCCGGTGTAGACCAATAAGCACCTTGGATCACCCGAATGGTGGAGGGCAAACCACCAACAACAGCATACCTAAAGAGGGTTGGCGTCAAGCAGCCAGAAAACCTAAGCCAGAACCTTGAGCAGTATGAATTGGAATGTTGTCATTCCAATCACTCTCTCCGTTCATGTATTGGGAACAGGGCAGGGAGAAGAGTTCACTTATGCCGGTCATTGGATGGGTGACCAAAAATTAATTATCTCGAGTTTCTTCTCTCCTCCGTGCTTCGGAAGGCACGTTAAGCCGTTGGTCCCGGCTGCATCTGCAGTCGTTAATACCCACCAACCAGCACTGTGCCGGTGTGGTAGGATATGTTAAGGCCCTTTCTTCCTCCAATCTTCCATCCATAGGAAAGAACTGACCCAGCTGTGGGGACATTAAAGGGCAGGTGATGATGATCATGTCATAAATCACGTCTATATCCCCGAAGGGGTAGACAGAGGTGTCCCATGCTAAGCCTACTAAATAAATAAATGAAATAAATATTCAACACATTTGAGTTTATTCGATTTTAATTTCACCATTATGTAAGTGTTAGAAAAATTAGTACAAAGATATCTATGTCTCGGTGCGAGAATCGAACCTGCGTCCATTGCAAGTGTCTTGGTTGGCCGAGCGGTTAGGCAATAGGCACCTGCCCGGATAATTTTTCGAACTTCTTCTAACCATCAAAATCAAACATTAATAAATTAAATGTACACATTTTAGTTTATTAATGTTTGTCTCGGTGTCTTCTGTTGGCAACCCTAATCGCTCAGTTCAACTGACCGACAGAATCAGCTGAGTTTTATTAATCATCGAGCAAGTCACTGCAGGATTCTTTTTAATTAATTCAGTTAAGTTAAATTAAAATGATATATAATGCTCGAGGAAGCTTTTATGTCAAAAATAAAGATATTAGGTTGGGGAAAAAGTCTTTTCGCATTATAGTATGTATAAACTTGTAATAAAATCTCTTTGGCTATACTATTTGTATCTGGCTGGTTTTGGTATCATTGAAAGTTTAAATTTTAAAGAACATAATTCCAAAGTCAAATTAGGAAAATGTGTGATTTTCATTTGTTTTTCGTACCGCCAAGATGAGTGAATCCAATGAAGAAATTCGATACATTTTAAAATTTTACTACAAAAAAGGTAAAAATGCAACGCAAGCCGCGAAAAAAAATTGCGATGTTCATGGACCTAATGCAGTGTCTGTGAGAGTAGCACAAATTTGGTTTAAGCGTTTTCAATCCGGAAATTTTGATGTCAAAGATGCACGTCGCTCTGGTCGCCCTATTACAGATAAAATTGATGCCATTAACTCGCAACAAGGTGATGCTGTGTGTGTGTGGTGGGATTGGAAGGGCATTATTCATTATGAGCTGTTACCACCAGGCAGGACCATCGATTCTGAACTCTACTGCGAACAACTGATGAGATTAAAGCAAGAAGTTGAGAGAAAGCGGCCGGAATTAATCAACAGAAGGGGTGTGGTTTTTCATCATGATAACGCTAGACCTCACACATCTTTAGCCACTCAGCAAAAATTAAGAGAGTTTGGCTGGGAGGTGTTAATGCATCCGCCGCATAGTCCTGACCTTGCACCTTCAGATTTCCACCTGTTTCGGTCTCTTCAGAATTCTTTAGGCAGTGTCAGGTTAACATCACGAGTGGACTGCCAAAACCACTTGTCGCGGTATTTTGACCAGAAGTCCCAAAATTTCTATAGCAATGGGATCATGTCCCTACCTACAAGATGGCAAAAAGTTATCGAACAAAATGGTACCTACATACTTTAGTTAAATGTAAATAAACTATATTAAAAAATGTTTCGAATTTTCTTAAAAAATGCGAAGAAACTTTTTCCCCAGCCTATTATATCGATGCTAGCATTTATTGTAAGCAATATTTCGTAAAAATAAAATCGTACGAACCTAGTTTTATATTATGTTTATAACAATATCTAAAAATTATTAAAAGTGGACGATGTTTACGGGGTGAAAAATGTTATCGCTTTTTGTACCAAAATTAACAGATTCACAATCCTCTTACAATATTTCCAACTTTTTGTATACACAATTTTCTTCATAATAATTTTTCTAACATTTCGCTGGAAAATCGACACAAATTAAAAATTCTTTTCTTGGAAAAAATAAGTCATACTGCCGCACTCAGACACGTCAATTAACTTGAATGAGTGTTTAATGTCAAAAGTTTTCATTCAAATCTAGACCCGGCAAGAATAGCGACTCATTTTGAATTGTAATTTTTTGACATTAAGTATTCATTATCCTTATTTGACGTCTCTGAGTGCGGCAGTTAAAGCCTTATTTTTGAATACAAATTGTTAAGGATTGTTTTTGATTGTGCAATTTTTCCATTAAGGGTGTGTGTTTTATACGTTGAAATAAAAATAAAAAATACGTGTACGTTTCGTTAAAATTTATAAATAGTAACGGTTATAGTAGAGTTTTTTTTAATTAGTTGTTGTTTTTATAATTCTCCCTATATTTTAGGGAAGGCAAAGGGTCTAGCCCATACAGCCAAGTCTTTAGTGTATATTTTATCTGTAGTCTTATGAAATAATGAGTGGGTGAAATGTATGAATGAAATGTATTTTACGTTAAAAATGGGTTTTTAATATTTAGGCTCATTTTAACGCATCAAGGGAGTGCTTGACGCGAATTGAATGGTAACAGACTTAATGATGGTGCTTGATGAAATGGATAAAACCACTTTTTATAGTGATCTTCACCACAACATCAAACACATCATGAGACTTATTTTCGATGATTCTGAATAATTGCACATCAACACGGATGCTTGTGCATCAAAATAACACCACTTTCACTGCACAAAATCCACTCTGTAACAATTTTTGAATTAGTGAAAAGAAATCTGACTGACACCACGAAACGCGCCAAACACACCTTTTTTAATTAGTTTTTAACTAGTAATTATAAATATATTCGTATATCGTTAACTGTTTTAAAAAGTAAATTAAAGGTAAAATACCTCGCCTAGGTCTTCTGGAACCAATAACGCTGGCTGCATTACCTCGCTGGATCGCGAGACTAACTTTTTGCGCGAAATACAAACCAGCCTTATTGTCAGCTACTACACGTCTCAAGACGAGCTCGCTAAAGCAGTGGCACAGCGCGCTTGGTCTGCGATTGAGTAAACTAAGCAATGTTCGCTAAGGCCGGTCATTGGATGGGTGACCAAACATTTATTGTCTCGAGTTCCTCCGTGTTTCGGAAGGCACGTTAAGCCATTGGTCCCGGCTGCATCTGCAGTCGTTAATACCCACCAGCCCGCACTGGGCCAGCGTGGTGGGTTAGGCCCAATCTCCCTATATTCTTCCATCCATAGCGAAGGCCCGTGCCCCAGCAGTGGGGACATTAAAGGGCTGGTGATGATGATGATGATGACTCAAGTAGCCGCTCTGTAATATCCCGAGAAAGTCGGTGAGCTCCCGTTGTTGTGCCGTTTTTCCATTAGAGGTGTGCGATTTATATTAAAAACATAAATATTACATACATACATACATACATACATAAATCACGCCTGATATAGGCGTATGATGCTGCCGGCTACACTATTGCAGCTATACATTTTCGTGAAAATATAGCCCGTCTAGGACCGCTTTAGGATAGTTCAATGACTCAAATTTTTTTTTTAGTATTTTCTGTAGACGTCCGTTTTTTTCACCGGACATCGGACCATGTTATTTACCGGATTCCCGGTGGGCGAAAGGGGTAGGCAGAGATGAACTAGCACCCACGTCTCGCCAATTATGTTAGGTCCCATGTAATAGGTGGCGAGCCTATTGCCATTTATCGGGCACAAAAGTCGCAGTATATTGTTATTGCTAGGTGGTATAAGGGGAACGCTGCTGCCCATTCCTCATAATTGATGTATCCTTAGTCGCCTTGAACGACACCCACGGGAGAGATTTGGGGTGGTGACAATTGAATTCTACTCTGCCGTCACCACACGGCACATAAATATTAATAATAGTATAATAATATAATAACTGTTCGTTTCGTTAAAATTTATAAAATACAACGCCTGCTAGGCAATCTGTACTGAAGGCGAGGTTAGTCGCAAAATAAGTACATAATTTTCCTTGTCTCCAACTTTACATTGTGGATACAAGCGGTTTACCTGATCAGATGCATTACCTACACACCGTTCCGAAGGTTTCTTGCTGTATTTGCCTTATTAATAACGGGAAAATGCCGACAGATATTCATTACAGAAGTTGTTCACAGAATTAAGTTATTTTAGACAATAAAATGGTATTTTATTGTCTAAAATAACTTAATTCACCACACGGCTAAGTAAGCCGTGTGGTGACGGCAGAGTAGAATACAATTGTCACCACCCCAAATCTCTCCCGTGGGTGTCGTAGAGGGCGACTAAGGATAAATCAGTGATGAGGAATGGGCAGCGGCGGCCTCTTATACCACCTAACAATGTACTGCGACACTTTTGTGCCCGATATAAGGCAATAGGCTCGCTACCTATTACATGGGACCTAACATAATTGGCGAAACGTGGGTGCTAGTTCCCCTCTGCCTACCCTTCCGGGGATATAGGCGTGATTTATGTATGTATGTATGTATGTAAATGGTATTCCGCTATGCGTACGGAAAATCCCACTTCTCGGAAAGTCAGGGGGTGACATAAAATTGTTAACTTACCTCGGGCGATAATAAGGAAACCCCAGGGCCCGTAGCCAAGTGGCAATCGTTTTATAACGATAACGTGTCGAAGTTCGTCACGATCGGCTATATTACTTTGGTATCTACAGCGTCTTACCTTGCGCTACCAACATAACTAGGAACTTACGAAGACGATTTTGGTCACGTGATTTCACGACGACTTACGTCAAATCCCATACATTTTGCTTTATCGAACTTCGTTATCTTTGTCGGCATGTTACTTTGTCTAGGCCCCCAGATCGCATTTTAAACTTGCGATACTATTTTATACTTGCGATCTAACTGCCGCGCTCAGAGACGTCAAATAACGTAAATGAGTACTTAACGTCAAAAAATGACAATTCAAAACTAGTCGCTACTCTTGCCGGGTCTATGGTCTAGATTTGAATGAAAATTTTTGACATTAAATACTCATTAAAGTTAATTGACGTCTCTGAGTGCGGCAGTAAGACACTTATTGAATTTTTTGTTTTACCGCCCTTGGTATTTGTAATTCTACTATTATTACAACTCCTTCTATTACAATCTAATGTGGCATATTTTGCCCTCTACGCTTACGGTAAGTCATCCACTTACCGTAAGCGTAGAGGGCAAAAAAGTACACCTACTTATTTACTGTTGTTTTTTTATTTTTCTGTAAACAGTATCGATTTGTTTGACATTAGTTCGGTTTCGTTTTCACCAATTATTGACGTGATTTACCTGTTCCACATCTGTTGGGGATTTCAATGTGACGCAATGGATACCGTTATTGACGTTGGAGATAGGGAAAATATTCTTTGTCGAAATATCTCAGTGTGTATATGTGAACATTGCTTGAAAATAAAACCAAACGCTTCTCAGAAAATTCTGTACTGCCTCTCTAGACAATCTATTCGAACGAATAGAATAGAAATGTATGAAGCTGACGTATTACCTACAGATACAGATGATATAATGCCGTGTGGTGACGGTAGAGCAGAATACAATTGTCACCACCCTAAACCTCTCCCGCGGATGTCAGTCAGACATTGATGGGGAATGGGGAGCAGCGTTCCTCTTATACCACCTAGCGATGCACTGTGACTTTCGTGCCTGATAAATCGCGATAGGCTCACCACCTATTACGTGGAACCTAAAGTAATAGGCGAAACACCTGCATACTCCTTCGGGGATACATGCGTGATTTATGATGTATGTATGTAATTTAATACAAATATTGAGGCCAGCGTGGTGGGGGCCCATTCTCCCTCTATTCATCAACAGGGAAGGCCCGTGCCCCAGCAGTGCAGCAGTTAAAAGGCTGGTGATGGTGACGACGAAATAGGAAACTGCAACCAACTAACTGATAATAAATGGATTGTAATAGCTCGACGCCACAAAGTCTCACAATCATAAAAAAACCCACGTAAAATGCAATGTGCAAGCTTTGAGTCATAATGGAATACGAACTTTGTGAATGACCTTACAATCAAGGTTGTGTTGATTGAGACATTCCGTTTATTACCATACACCGTTTATGAGACAGAACTTTTTGTAAACAGACGAGATCTTGATAATAATATGTTTACAACGTTACGCTTTATAGTACTATTACTAGCTTTTATCCGCGGCTTCGCTCGCGTTGATTAATTGTCTTTAAATAAGCTTCAAAGTTATGATCTTATACATACATACATAAATCACGCTTATATCCCCGAACGGGTAGGCAGAGGTGAACTAGCACCCACGTTTCGCCAGTTATGTTAGGTCCCATGTAATAGGTAGCGAGCCTATTGCCATTTATCGGGCACAAAAGTCGCAGTAGGTACATAGCTAGATGGTATAAGAGGAACGCTGCTGCCCATTCCTCAATTCTTCCGCAAGTTATGAACTTCATTGTAATAATTAACAACAAGAATTCAACTATACATACTTACATATTATTATAATAGGTTGGGGAAAATATTTCTGCGCACTTTATAAGAAAACTTAAAAAGACAATTTTGTTTTCAAAGTTTATTTACATCTAATTATTGTTTTTGCTTCTTCTCCTTGCTCTGTTCCCAGTCTATCTGGGTCGGCGCAGTATGTTTCCTCTTCCATTCTCATATCGTCATCAAGTCAGACGTCATCATTCACTAAGTTATAATTCATATTTTCAATTGTCACCACCCACCCCCATCTCTCCCGTGGGTGTCGTACAAGGCGACTAAGGGTAAAGACAGCAATGAGTAATGGGCAGCAGCATTTCTCTCATACCACCTAGCAACATAAATTTGTACTGCGATTTATGTGCCCGATATATGGCAATAGGCTCGCCACCTGTTACATGGGACCGTACATAATTGGCGAAAAGTGGGTGTCAATTCACCTCTGCCTACCCCTTCGGGGATATAGGCGTGATTTATGTATGTATGTATAATTCATATTTCTGCGTTGCGTTTTGGTGAGGCAAGGATAGGTACAGGAATAAGAAACAAAGCAGCATGAAATCGAAGGAATGCTCGATGCGAATCAATTCGCAAGGTGATGCGTCGTGCGACCTCGTAGATATTTACGATGCGACGTCGCGTCGCAGTTTTGTGTGCAAGCCCTAACACCTCTTAGCCAAGCTCTCTTTTTCTAACCACCAAAATCTTTGTACAAATTTTTCTAACATTTATATAATGTTAAAATTAAGCTGAGTGGCTAAAGATGCGTGTGGTCTAGAGTCACTGTCCTCTACCTATTATACGCGTACGCTGGTCTGAAGGTTGTCATCCCAAAAATGAAGCCAATTTGATTATCGCCATTTTGGCGCTGATGGCACAGGTGTACGAAGGTGAACGTCCACGGAACTAATATAGAGATGCATGTGTAATGTCAAATACAAGCAACAAACGTTAAATTTAGTACCCTTGCCGCTCGATGGGGCGCTTCAAATCGGCACAAGAAACATTTGTCATTTTAGTAGAAGTATTCAGTCCAGCGTACTTGTATAATAGAGGTCTAGATAAATTGACAATTGATTGAAGAAATTTGACATTCAGTTTGAAGTGCCGTACAATCCGTAATGTAATAATAATAAGGTCGAAATTGTTTGTTTCAGTTCGACTATGCATCGTGAGGGGCAGAAGCGGGTTTAACCGACCGGCCAAGTATTGCCCAGTGCTGGACAGCGAGAATTCTGGGATTGAATGCGTGCTGGGCACTGATAGGTGAGTTTAAGGCCACCGGTTTTTTTTGAAGGACCTAAGCTGTTAGCTGAGATGCCTTTATAGCATCTAGCGGGTCTTTTGGGGAATGTGAAGACCTTGTCCTCAAGCCTTGCAGTCGAGCACTCGGAGAGGGCACCTACCTCCATAGCAGGAGACGGCATCACCCGGGGGAGATATACTGGACACGAGTGTACTTGGTATAGCGCCTTGTAAGTAGACCGGGTCTTCGCACTCTTATTCAACGGGTGCTACCGTGTATAAGCAAAGGGGCTCACGACTTTTTTGTTGAACTTGCACCAACCAAACCAAACCAAAACAACAGAGCGTCGAGTAGCTCTGAGTGCAAAGTCAAAGTCAAAATTCAATTATTCATATCTGGTATGATTACAATACACTTATGAATCGTCAAGACGCTAGATACCGAAAACCCGTGTGTCCAAGGAAAAATAGGGGAGTGCGCAACTGCGCTGCATGCCTTAGTCTGTAATGATAGGTCTCCCAAACCCGCCCACGCCCCGATACGCAACGAAGCGCCGACCCTGACGCGTTCAATACCAAGATGATACTAAACGCATCAGAGCCCAACGCTCCGCTAGCAGAACGGCAATCAAGTAGGCTGTAGAGAAACCCACCATTGTCAACGAGTTATGACATTGCAGGTACATTGTAAATTATTCACCAAATACAATCCCACAACTCGCCAATCACATAAACCGGAACATGCCGCGCACTACCAATCAACCCCCCAACCCCCAACCTACCTATACGGACACACAAGTTTTCAATATCTAGCGAAAGTTCTGAGAAGAATGGGCAAGAAACTCAGTCGGGTATTTTCCTCCCTTAGTAACATAGAATAGAATCTAAATTCAATGAAAATTTAATGAAGTGAGTGCTCGGAGCTCAGGCTGACATACGAGCGCCTTATAATCTTCTGCCGGTGGGCCCTTGTCGTGTTCAACACTAAGTCACGCTTCGTTGACCCCCCCCCCCCTCGCCTGTTAAGGTGTGACGTACTTTATTGATGGCCCCTAAGTAAGTGTATAAGAATTATGTGTGTGTGCATATTCATCAATTTCCCAATCGGTCACCAGGTTGGACTGCCTCCGGCGCATCAGCAAGGGCACCGTGGACTTCGGGGTGTTCAGCCCCGAGGACCTGGTGGCCGCACAGTGGGCCAACATCGATGTCCTGGTCACCAACGAGCTGCGGGCGAGGAACAGTGAGTTGCATCGCTTCTCTATTAATATTTAAACAGGACGTAGATAAGCAATTATGTGTCAAGCCATAATTATATGAATATCAATTTGAGAAAATGGCGCCCATAGATTCTAAACATGATGTGATGTGATTTGCTATTTCATTGAAAATTGTTTTTATCTATTTGTTAAAGAACACTCAAGAAGACTCATGTCTAGTGTTTGTTTCAAGTCAGTTAGGACACTTTTGAAAATTGTAGATTGTAGTCATTTTTACGAAATAATGACGTCACACAGACGCAATTGCTATTTTGGCGGGAAATTTTGAATTGCATTAAGTATACAAAACAATAATTATGTTTTTTCTATCAAAATTGAAAGCTTTTACAAAAATATAATTTATTTTGGGTAAAGTAGACACGTTAATGAGTACTTAACTTCAAAAATGACAATTCAAAAGTAGTCCCTATTCTTGCCGGGTCTTGGTCTAGATTTGAATGAAAATTTTTGACATTAAATACTCATTAAACATTTATTGACGTCTCTGAGTGCGGCAGTAAGAAAACATGGTGTAGTTTTCAAAATTAGTCATGCCTATTGTTAGTGCAACTGAGCGATGTGTACCAGGGTCTTATGAGCGGTCAGTGGTGGCGGTGACCAACAAGCGTGTCAACGTGGAGCGAGGGATGGACCTGCACACCATTCTGAAGAGCACCACGCTCTGCCACCCCGGCGTCGGCGTCGAGGACATCAGGCCGTTGAGCGACACCATCTCTGGGGTGAGTGTATTAATTTATTGATTTATTGCAAACATTACAGCATTTTTAAAACCACAATTACAAACTTATTAATACAATCGTAAATAGCCAATTATAAAGTTTGACATATTAATTTTTTTACAATATAACACTCGGTCTAATCTGAATCTAAGTTAAACAAGAAAAAACAATAGCAGATCAATGTTTACATACTCAAAACAAGCAAAACAGAATAGAAACACTAAATTAGATAAAGCTACGGCAAAACTGTTAAAATGTTTTCTTTTTGTTCGTGAATATTGTGTGATGTCTATGTATGTGTGTGTGTATGTAATGCAAATGCAATCTGCTCCGCATCGCCAACGCCGATCAGTACTATGTCAAAATGTAAGATTGGACAAGGGACTTCAGAACTACGTTACTGAACTGAATTAAATAAATACTACATCATAAGAGTAGATTATATACCAACGCGATAACACATTGAATGGTCAAGCGAAGCGTGGACGATAAATATACAATTTGAGACTTTCTTTTTTTCGTCCGAGGTAAGATCATAGTTTTTGACACCCCCTTAAGCATTGTCAAAATTGACGTTTTTCCATGCAAATTCTGACAGATATTGTCCACTTAACTTTGTAAGCAGTGCTCTAAATTAGAGCAGCTTTTCTGTATTCGGGGGTTAGTGCTTTACTACTAACTAGGCAAGGTTGACAATCGATTAAAGCAATTTGACAGTTTTGAGTAGTTTTAAAATCCGTTTCAACTCGCTTCCCGCAGTATTTGGAGAACCTGGTGATCCCCCGCTCCTGCGACCCGGCGCTGTCGCTGGCTGAGAATAGGATCAAGGCTTTGGCCGACTTCTTTGGCAACTCCTGCAAGGCTGGCCCTTGGGTCCTTGACGCACACCGCGACGCCGAGCTGAGTAAGTGGCTGTTTGACTGTGCGGCTATAAAGATACTTAGCATAAAGTATACTTGGCATAAAGTATATTAAGCATAAAGTGTATTAAGCAAAAAGTATTCTTGCCATAAAGTATACTCATCATAATGTATATTGAGGATAAAGTATACTGGTATAAAGTATACTTAGGGCCTGTTTCACAATCGACGTACGGGTAAGTTCTGAATAACTTACTTGGCAGATCATTTGACAGGTTGTACTATGAAATTTATGTCAATTGAACTGCCAAGTAAACTATCCAGAACTTACCCGTCCGTCGATTGTGAAACAGGCCCTAATGTATACTTAGCATAAAGTATACTTAGTATAAAGTGTACCATAAAGTATACCTAGTATAAAGAATAATAAGCACAAAGTATACCTAGTATAAAGAATAATAAGCACAAAGTATACCTAGCTTGAACTATCAAACAAGTCGTCTGATGACTGTTTAATCATCATCATCACCAGTCCTTTCATCTTATTTTTTTCAGAGGCAAAATACCACTCGCTTTGCGCGGCATGCGGATCACCCAAATGCAGCACGGATGATCAGTTCTGGGGGGATGTGGGTGCTTTAGGGTGCCTCCTCGACCGCGGTGACGTGGCCTGGGCAGACCTGGACGACGTGACTGCCTACTTCGGGGTGAGGAATTGTGATAGAACCTATATAAATTTAAATCAAACTCGATCGCGATCCACGATCGAAATCAACGATCAGGATCCAGATAGGCGAAAAGTGGGTGTTAATTCAGCTCTATTTTCCCCTTCGGGGAAATAGCTAGGTGTGATTTGTGTATGTATTTAGTTAGACGGTTCCATGCTGGCCTGTGAGCGAAAAAATAACGTAGAATGTGCCAGCCCCGACTCATGCCATGGGTGTCGTAAAAGTCGACTAAGGAAGATTGCCCCGTATAGACCAATGCCTTGGGGCACTTAAATGGTGGAGGGCTAACCATCAACAACATTATAGCCAAAGAGGGTTGGTGTCAGGCAGGCGGCCGGCTGTAAAACCTTAAGCAGTATGGTTTCTCGGTTCTCATTATGGTCCGTTCCGTCTCTTTTCTATACATTCATTCATAGATATTAATCGAAATGCTTGATGACCGGTATGAATGGAAGAGGAATCATACTGCGCCGACCCCAGATAGACCTGGAACAGGGCAGGGAGAAGAAGAGGAAGTATGATGTGAATTCAGACGGTTAACAACATTGGGATAACTTCTTCCAGCTGAAGACCAAGAACGAGGCATCGGCCAGCGCTGGCAACTTCCAGTACTTGTGCCGCGAAGGCGCCACCCAGCCCTTGGAGACGGAGGCTCCCTGCGTGTGGATTCACAGGCCGTGGCCTGTGATCGTTGCTACCAGGTCAGAGCGCGTAGTGTTTTTAATCTAGCCCATACCGCCACGTCTTTATTATATTTATTTCATTTTAATATGAATTAATGTGTGAGTGAAATGAATTTTACTTTAAGATATGGGTGTCACACATCGGGAGTGCTTGGCGCGAATTGAAGAGTTCATGATGGCGACTGATGAGGTGGTGAAAACCCCTTTAAAATTCTCAACAAACACATCACAAGAAATATTTTCAATGATTCTGCATATTTGCACATCAACACTGATACTTGTGCATCAAAATAACACACTTTCACTGCACAAAATCCATTCCGAAACAATTTTTGAATTATTAATGAAAATAAATCTGACTGACATCATCGAAACGCGCCAAACACTCTTTTTTTAATGACCTAAGTTGGCTGAGGGCCTTGACACGCTTTTTGATGCGGACCTCCGCTCGTAAAAGATTCCCTGTCTAGCATAAAAAAACACGGAGAAATGAATTTGGACCCTGACTTCTCCTCCAGGAAATCCTCCGAAGCGGTGGCAGCGGTGGCCCACTCGCTCACCAACCGCACCGTGGTTGTGGACCGGCACTGGCACGGGGCGCTGGCTAACCTGCTGGAGATCCACCAGGCGCAGCCGGAGCCCCTGGCGCCGCCCCTGGTGCCCATGGACTACCTGGCGAGGGCGCGGGGCTTCCGGGAGGCATACGGCGTGACTGGGTGTGACCCACCAAGGTATGATGAAGTCAAGAATGGCTTAGTTACGAAAAGAATAAGAAGGTATGGTGGAGTAAAGAAATTACAGATCTTAGGTCTTTCTTAGTTTCAGTACAGAAGAAGGTATGCTGGAGTCAAGAATTTACATATCTTAGGTTCAGTACAGAAGAAGGTATGGTGGAGTCAAGAAATTACAGATCTTAGGTCTTTCTTCGGTTCAGTACAGAAGAATGTATGGTGGAGTCAAGAAATTACAGTACTTATGTCTTTCTTAGGTTCATTACAGAAGAAGATATAGTGGAGTCAATAAATTACAGATCTTAGGTCTTTATAAGGGTCAGTACAGAAGAAGGTAAGGTGGAGTGAAGAAATTACAGATCTTAGGTCTTTCTTAGGTTCAGTACAGAAGAAGGTATGGTGGAGTCAAGAAATTACAGATCTTAGGTCTTTCTTAGGTTCAGTACAGAAGAAGGTATGGTGGAGTCAAGAAATTACAGATCTTAGGTCTTTCTTAGGTTCAGTACAGAAGAAGGTATGGTGGAGTCAAGAAATTACAGATCTTAGGTCTTTCTTAGGTTCAGTACAGAAGAAGGTATGGTGGAGTCAAGAAATTACAGATCTTAGGTCTTTCTTAGGTTCAGTACAGAAGAAGGTATGGTGGAGTCAAGAAATTACAGATCTTAGGTCTTTCTTAGGTTCAGGACAAAATAAGATGTTCTTTATTTGTTGGCGGAATGTCTGAAGAACCAGACCAAAAGAATAAAATCAGCATCGGATTGTTTGAGAATCAACATTACTGCATGTGGGGTCATTTCAGAGCTAGTGAAAGAGACAACATTAATGAAAATTGAGTGGATGTCAGTCAGCTTTCATAAAATTTTCATGAAAGCTGACTGATATGACTGAGGCCGTGTGGGGACGGCAGAGCAAAATACAACTTTCACCACTCCCATCTCTCCCGGGGATGTCGTACAAGGCGACTAAGGGTAAAGACAGCGCTCAGTAATGCAGGGCAGCAGCTTTCCTCTTACACACTGCGAGTTCCGTGCCCGATAAATGGCTATTGCCATTGGCATGCCACCTATATTACATGAGACCTGACCTAACCTTATTGGCGAAACGTGGGTTTAGTTCATTAGTTCACCTCTGCCTATTCCTTTGGTGAAATATGCCTGATTTATGTATGTTTGTATGACTGATATGAATGGAAGATCGGCAATTTATTGCATCGACAACTGACATCTGACAAACTGGGAACAGGGCAGCAACATGTCTTGACCATAGTACATGGGGTATGTGCTTGTACACACAACTGCGAATTGGTGCGATGCAAATTCTCAACACAGAAAACTGCTACGCGATTTGGTGCGGCAAGGAAGATACAGGACAAAGAAACAGAGCAGTATGAAACAGTGGACGCGGGTCCGATTCCCGCATCAAGACCATAATTTTTCGAACTTTTTCTAACCACCATAAATTCTTTGTACTGATTTTTATTATTTTATTTTTTTAATTACACTAAAAAAGCGAGACAAAATACACAAACAAATAAACCGTGGTACAAAGGTCTGCTTATGTCTAATGAAATCTCTGCCAGCAGATTTTTGTTTTTGTAACATTTATATAATGTTCAAATTGAAATCAAGTAGTAACCATAGATTCTCCCTTCTTGTACCCACAGACACGTAAACCTTTGCACCACTACCAACCTGGAGAAGAATAAGTGTGAGTGGCTGAGCGAAGCGGGCGCGGTGTACGGCATAGCGCCGCCTCTCCAGTGCGTCACCAGGCCCGACTTGAAGGTGAGTGTTGCCAACCGATTTTGCGTCATAAAAACATACATACATAAATCACGCCTATATCCCCGAAGGGGCAGGCAGAGGTGAACTAGCACCCACGTTTCATGTATGTATGTAAAGTACGGCTCACCTAATGAGAGGGGAGAACGAAGTGTGACTTTGTGTGACCTAAGCTTCGGCACATCACATTTAAAAGTGTAACAAGATCCGACATCCGCGCGGTAATTCAATAGAATGCTGTTTCGTTCCAATTTCGGAGGAGTCTCATAAATGTGACAAATTCTTTGCAGTTTTTCAATGACTCAGTACATAATTATGGTCATTCGTGATTACATTGAATAAATTGTATAGAAACCGCCAGTATTTTTAGAATGATTGCCGATGCAACATAAAGTAAAATCAATAGAAATAGCCTTAGATAAAGTTGATGAGTGTAGAATGAAACGTATTAAAAAAAAATTCCACTCTATTGTAAGACAGTTTAATGTAAGAATGTTTATTTGTCGACAGTCGTGCATGGAGGCTGCGGAAAAAGATGACACTGTCGTGCTAGCTGACAGCAACTGGCTACTCAAAGGCATGAGGTAAAAGCTTCTTCTTCTCCTCCCTGTCCAGCCCCCGTAGCACGGGACGTGGACACATCTCCTTCGGGGGAAAGAAATCTTTTCCTCCCGCTCTAACTCCCACTAAATCTCGAGACAAAACACCGTGAAGTGGTGGAGAGAGACTTGTGCACGTCCCCGTGCTAGGCCCGCTGGGGGCCTAGACAAAGTAACATACCGAACATACCGATCGATAACGAAGTTCGATAAAGCAAAATGCATGGGGTTTGACGTAAGTCGTCGTGAAATCACGTGACCAAAATCGTCTTCGTAAGTTCCGAGTTATGTTGGTAGCGCAAGTGAAGACGCTGTAGATACCAAAGTTATATGGCCGATCGTGACGAACTTCGACACGTTATCGTTATGAAACGACTGCCACTTGGCTGCGGGCCCTGTTCCCAGTGTATCTGCGGTCGGCGCAGTATGTTTCCTCTTCCATTCATATCGGTCAAATGTCAACAAGCCATCCACTCCCCTTTGATTCATATCATCCATCATACCGGAAGGGTGCTAGTGATGAATAAATGTATAGACAAGAGACGGAAACGACCATGTCAAGAGTGATTGGAACGACAACATTCCAATCCGTACTGCTCAAGGTATTGGCTTAGGTTTTACAGCCGGCCGCCTGCCTGACACCAACCCTCTTTAGGTACGCTGTTGTTGGTGGTTTGCCCTTCACCATTCGGCTGGGTTCCCGACCGTAGACCAACAAGCACCTTGGGGGCAAGGTACTTATTGGTCTACACCGGACAATCTCCTTTAGTTGACTTTTACAACACCCCTGGGATGAGTCGGGGCTGGCCTATTCTACGTTATTTGTTCGCTCCCAGGCCAGCATGGAAGACTCGGCAAGGCCACGTCTACTTACTCAGAATAGAATAGAAATCCTTTATTTGCTTTTATACTGTGTTACACATATTGAACTTATCTCGCCTTATTATCAAACATGGACTAAACTGCCTAAAGTTATTTATAGTTTAAAACTGATGCTGTCGCTTTTGATTTACTGAATGAAAGACAGAGTTAGCATCAATTTTAAACTGAGACTAACTTTAGTCCATGTTTTATAATAAGGGGGATTATGTTACATTGGTCATCAGTATAGGTATAATATCTTAAGTAGGCATACAATTTTTTTTTAGTTAATAATAATAATTTTATTCAAAAACAAACAAACATACATTCATGAAGTATTAACAAAACAGTGCAGTCACAAAATGTAGTAATGTTATAGACAGAGGTTATGTTAGTAGACATGCTTAAGTCTAATGTCACATTGGTTATCAGTAATAAGTACATACATTAATCACGCCTATATCCCCGAAGGGGTAGGCAGAGGTGAACTACCACCCACGTTTCGCCAATTATGTTAGGTCCCATATAATAGGTGGCGAGCCTATTGCCATATATCGGGCACAAAAGTCGCAGTACATTGCTATTGCTAGGTGGTATGAGAGGAACGCTGCTGCCCATTACTCATCATTTTGATTTATCCTTAGTCGCCTTGTACGACACCCACAGGGGAGATTTGGGGTGGTGACAATTGTATTCTACTCTGCCGCCACCACATTGATTATAGTAGGCATGCTTAGGTATAAGTCTAAGTTATCCCCGTGTCACTTGCAGAGACTACCACCTTCAACCGCTGCTACACGAGGTGACTCCAATCGTGGAGCAGACACACACGGTCGTGGCCTACGTGAGGGGCGACGCCGCCATCAACAAGATGGCGGATTTGCGCGGGAAACGAGCCTTCTTTCCTGAGTACGACGGGTTCGCGTGGCATGCGGTGCTGCGTTACATCACGGGCAGTAGCGACGTGAAATGCCGAGGTAAATAATTGCAGAAAATGACCTCTATTTTATTCGGAAGGCACGTTAAGCCGTTGGTCCCGGCTGCATCTGTAGTCGTTAGTACCCACCAAACCGCACTGGGCCAGCGTGGTGGGTTATGGCCCAATTTCCCTATATTCTTCCATCCATAGGGAAGGCCCGTGCCCTAACAGTGGGGACATTAAAGGGCTGATGATGATGATGAATGACCTCTATTCTACAAGTACGCTGGGCTGAAGGTTGTCATCCAAAAAATGAAGCCAATTTGACTATCGCCATCTTGGCGCTGATGGCGCTGCTGTACGAAGGTGAACGTCCACGGAACTAATAATAGAGATGCATTTGTAATGTCAAATACAAGCAACAAACGTCAAATTTAGTGCCCTTGCCGCTCGAGGGGGCGCTTCAAATCGGCACAAGAAACATTTGTCATTTTGGTAGACGTATTCAGTCCAGCGTACTTGTCTATACGCTACATTAGAGGTCAGTGATGCAGGAGTAGGAACTGTGGCGTACCATGAAAGTATTAGAGCGATCCAAACGCGGATGACAAAACGGCACGCCGCTCTACTCGGCGTATAGCGTTGTCGCACTTTAACAATGGGAATTGAGTCGCTTTTAGAGTTGCTGGTCAAAGGCCTCTGGAAGAATAATTATTATCATCAACATCATCACCAGCCCAAAGATTTTGGTGGTTAGAAAAAGAATTTCGAAAAATTATGGCCTTGATGCGGGAATCGAACCCGCGTCCGCTGCTATCCGGGCAGGTGCCTGACCGCTCGGCCAACCAAGACACTAATTAACTTGCCGAAATTCTTCTAACCTTTACACTTCACGTTGTAAGCCAACGGGTACCCTCGCAATGTAGAAAAAAATTTCAAACATTCCAAAGCAGATATTTTTACAAATACCGTGCGTTCGGTTAAGCTTGGGTTTGCTTTATAAACTATTCGATTTTAATTTTAACATTATATAAATGTCAGAAAAATTAGTACAAAGATTTTGGTGGTTAGAAAAAGAATTTCGAAAAATTATGGTCTTGATGCGGGAATTCCCAGCCGTTTCCTCACTACTGGGGCACGGGCCTTCCCAAAGGATGGAAAAATATACGGAGATTAGGCCATAATAATTAGTAGTAGTGGGTGTCGTACAAGGCGACTAAGGATAAATCAATCATGAGGAATGGGCAGCAGCGTTCCTCTTATACCACCTACCAATAGTAATGCACTGCGACTTTTGTGCCCGATAAATGGCAACAGGCTCGCCACCTATTACATGGGACCTAACATAGTTGGCGAAACGTGGGTGCTACTTCACCTCTGCCTACCCCTTCGGGGATATAGACGTGATTTATGTATGTATGTATGTATGTAATAGGCCTCTGTAAACGATGTAGACGGGGCTGGTGGCAAGGGCTACAGAGAAACACCATTTTTGTAGCAGAGGACTGTTTTTACGGTAGACGTATCAAAATACAACTGACAAGTATCAAAAACAAAACGAGTATCAAAAAATATTAAGAAGTAAACAGAAAAAATATCAAAATGAATTGATACAAAAGAAAGTATCAGTCAGCAACAGCCTCTGTGTTTTGCATTTTTTGTGAATACTTTTAGAAACTTCTCTAGTGTTAAAAATCAAGGATGAATCCGTCGAGAACGTTTGTATAAAAAAAAAACAAACCTCTTAACCCGTTCAAATTTGAGCCTTATCTCCACAGACATCAAGAGCTACTTCAGCCAGATCTGCGCGCCGGGCTTCGAAAACGCCAATGCGACCACCGCAGTAAAGAATACAATGACAGCCGCTTGCTACAAGGAGGGTGGGCATATCGAGACTGGGGAGATGCAGGCCTTAAGAGCCCTGGTCGAGGGGAAGGCCGACGTCGCGTTCGTTAGCATGCAGACGTACGCTATGTATGCAGGTTGGTTGAGTCTCTGTATTATCTATACTAATACTATAAAGCTGAAGAGTTTGGGGAGATGCAGGCCTTAAGGGCCCTGGTCGAGGGGAAGTCTGACGTCGCGTTCGTTAGCATGCAGACGTACGCTATGTATGCAGGTTGGTTGAGTCTCTGTATTATCTTTACTAATACTATAAAGCTGAGAGTTTGGGGAGATGCAGGCCTTAAGGGCCCTGGTCGAGGGGAAGGCTGACGTCGCGTCCGTTAGCATGCAGACGTACGCTATGTATGCAGGTTGGTTGAGTCTCTGTATTATCTTTACTAATACTATAAAGCTGATGAGTTTGTGGAGATGCAGGCCTTAAGGGCCCTGGTCGAGGGGAAGTCTGACGTCGCGTTCGTTAGCATGCAGACGTACGCTATGTATGCAGGTTGGTTGAGTCTCTGTATTATCTATACTAATACTATAAAGCTGAAGAGTTTGGGGAGATGCAGGCCTTAAGGGCCTTGGTTGAGGGGAAAGCTGACGTCGCTTCCATTAGCTGGCAGACGTACAATGCATTGACATCCGCTTGCTATAAGGAGGGTGGGCATATTGAGAGTGGGGAGATGCAGGCCTTAAGGGCCTTGGTTGAGGGGACCTTGGGGGGAAAACCTTGATCAGTCATTCTAATCACTCTCTCCGTTCATAGGTCTCTCGACATGGTCCGTTCCGTATCTTTTCTATACTCTTTTATATATTCATCACTAGCACCTTTACGGTGGGATGGATGATATGAATCAAAAGGGAGTGGATGGCTTGATGACGTCTGACATATGAATGGAAGAGGAAACATACTGCGCCGACCCCAGATAGACTGGGAACAGGGCAGGAAGAAGAAGATAGGCTATATAACAACGGACAATAACATGAGCGAAGCCGCGGGTGACCACTAGTAGATTGTAGATCGAAAATCGATGGTAACAACACAGTTATAGCAAATATGCTGATTAAATGGATAATAATTAGTATAAAGATTTTAGTGGTTAGAAGAAGAAAAAAAAATTCTAAAAATTATGATCTTGAGGCGGGAATCGAACCCGTGAACAACGTGAAGTGTAAAGGTTAGAAGAATTTTGGCAAGTTAATTAGTATCTTGGGTGGCCGAGCGGTCAGGCACCTGCCCGGATAGCAGCGGACGCGGGTTCGATTACCGCCTCAAGATTCTCAAAATTCTTTTTGTAACCACTAAAATCTTTGTACTAATTTTTGTAACAATTATATAATGTTAAAATTAAAATCAAATAATAATTAGTATATTTGCTAATATTGTGTATTATTTGTAACTGTTACAACTGTCCCCCATCTCTGGTACAAAGCATGTGGACGATTGTAACAACCGCACGCTGTCAAGAAATCAAATAATTATTGCATGCCAAACTGTTTAACCTGGCCAAATCATTTTAATTTATGTTAATACGTAATAATTTCATATCACTGTATGCCCAAATGTCCAACATTTCATAAAAAAACACTTTCAATGTTCTTCATACTTAGCTGTAGTCATCAAACTATAACTGCCGGCTAACATTACCATACCACGGAAACACGATATGATATAGCCATTTATCGCGTTGAACAGTCAAAAATCTTTGGATTTTAAAACTTGAATAATTCTGAATTGAATAAGCCTTTGAGGCTTATCTTAGGCAAGGATTAGACACGATTAGACGTGTAAACGGAATTTGCAATTTTGTTGACGATATTGACAAGAAATCTGGATTTTTATGTGATGATTTAAGATTCAATATTTGTCACGATATTGGATGGCGATATTATTATTGGCTGTCTAATCATGGCCTTAGAGATGTAGCCATTTATCGATTTGAACTGTCAAGATCCAATGATTTTTGTAAGTTCAACGAGGTTGAACCCGATCAATGGCTATATCATATCGTGTTTAGGTAGTCATGCTAGCCGGGCTGATATTATATGTACTCTACTCACTTCTACCGTCTCCCTTACAGCCAACATCCTCTCCCACCACCCCTGGGCCGCCACTCCGGTGCCCCTGAAGCCAGTATGCCCATCGGAGAACACAGAGTATTGCTTCATCAGCTGGTCCAACTTAGGCCACCTGTTCTCAGCCCGCAACATGACGGCAATGCGGAAGCAAGAGATAATTAATGTCTTCACCAAGCTAGACCAGCACTTCGGAAAACGGAAGACCTTTCACATTCCAATGTTCACCATGTACGGAGCCTTTGATGAGAGAATGGATGTGCTATTCCATAACAACACCAGGAGTTTAGCCACAGAGGATTTGCTAAGCACCCACCCTTTTAACAAGATCCCTCTCAACTTTGAACGGAGCCTAGAGAATTCTACCGTTAGTTGTCAGCTAGTAGATTTCACTAATATGGCTGTTGGCATTCGGCCTTCGGTTCTGATGGTGGCGTGTCTAGTCCTGTTTTTCCTAAGTAGGTGACCCCAAGAATTGTAGTTAGACCTAGGAGTTTTAGTGCGGTGCCAATTCCAAATATACGCTTTACAACACAGAAGTTTGATTTTTATTTGAATATTTATGTTATGTTATGGTGACGGCAGAGTAGAATACAATTGTCATCACCCCAAATCTCTCCCGTGGGTGTCGTACAAGGCGACTAAGGATAAATCAGTGATGAGGAATGGGCAGAAGCGTTCCTCTAATACCACCTGGCAATAGCAATGTACTGCGACTTTTGTGCCCGATGTATGGCATTGGGATCGCCACCTATTACATGGGACCTACCATAATTGGCGAAACGTGGGTGCTTGTTCACCTCTGCCTACCCCTTCGGGGATATAGGCGTGATTTATGTATGTATGTTTATGTACTACAATAAGTAAAGGTCTCTAAATGTCTGAGCATACGTAAGAAGACACGGACGGAGCTTTTTGTGCGAGAAAGGTCCCGTCCGGGGTGTTTTTCCGTTACGTATGCTCAGATCTTTGCAGATACACCCTGAATACTACCCATGCTAACTCACTGCCGCACTCAGAGACGTCAATTAACTTTAATGAGTAGTTAATGTCGAAAAATGTCATTTAAATCCAGACCTCGTCCTTGCAAGAATAGCGACTAGTTTTGAATTGCCATTTTTTGACGTTAAGTATCTACTCATTAACGTTATTTGACGTCTCTTACTGCCGCATCCAGAGACGTCAAATAACGTTAATGAGTACTTAACATCAAAAAATTACAATTCAAAACTAGTCGCTATTCTTGCCGGGTCTATGGTCTAGATTTGAATGAAATTTTTTGACATTAAATACTCATTAAAGTTAATTGACGTCTCTCAGTGCGGCAGTGAGTGCGACAGTTACTAAATACCGAGACAAAACACTGTCAAGTGATGGAGAGATATATAGTTCAGCCCCCGAAGCACGGGACGTGGACACATCTCCTTCGGGGGAAAGAAAATCTTTTCCCCTCGCCCTAACTCCCACTAAATCTCGAGACAAAACACTGTCAAGTGGTGGAGAGAGACTTGTCCACGTCCCCGTGCTTGTCCCGCAGGTCCCGTGCTGGGCCAGCCAGAAATGCCTTTGAATGAAAACGGCATTTCAATTTTCAACCCCCAGTAAGTTTCAGTCAGTGTAGGGGGCCGGTCGCGCCGATCGCTTCCGCGTCAACTCGCGAAAAGTTCACGTGAACACTTTGAACATCGGACAAAGTTTTTTTTATTCATTAATTACTTTAATAGGAATATCAATCAATATCCACAATAATTTTTATAAGAAGAAGGTTTCTAGCGTGCTGAGAAGAAAGTGAGCATGTTATTTGTTTTTTTAATTGTAATTGTACACATTTTACGAGGATTGTGAAGCTGTATATTTTAGTACAAAAAACGATAACCATTTTCACCCCGTAAGCCAGTTTTAATAATTTTTGGATATGTTGTCAATATAATATAAAACTAGGTTCGTACGTTATAATAATATATCGATACTAAACATTTTTTTCGTAAGCAATATTTGTAATTTTTACGAAATATATTAGCATCGATATCTTTATTGTTGACATAAAAACTTCCTCGTGTATTTATATTATTTTTTTCATTAAACTAAACTGAATTAATTAAAAAGAAAAACTTACAGACTTAGATTAGGATGTACTGCACCTAAAAAGACCAAAATTTTCTTATTTTGTAAAGTCAGGGGAGTGAAGTCATTATCTATCGATACAAGTATTCAAAAAGGAAATGTTACTACACTTACACCTACTCTTAAAAATTCTGTACAAAAAAGTTGTGTACGTCTGTATTTGGTAAACATATCAGATGTAACCTTCTTATTTTTTTATAATAATTTATTACGAGGGCTGTTGGTGTGCCTTAATAAATAAATAAATATAGGCTACATGATGGCCAAGAGCAATCCAAGTACCCTTTTTCACATATAGTTAGGTACATTCGCTGAGACAAAAATGCTTGAGCAATGTTGAAAAGAGGTCGTAAATACATATGTAAATCACGCCTATATCCCCGAAGGGGTAGGCAGAGATGAATCAACAACCACGTTTAGCCAATTAGCATAGGGCTCATTTAATAGGTGGTGAGCCTATTGTCATGTATCGGGCACGTAAATCGCAGTATTATAGACTATAGTATTATAGAGACTTTTTGGTCACTGCGCACTCAGAGACGTCAATTAACTTTCATGAGTATTTAATGTCAAAAATTGTCATTAAAATCTAGACCATAGACCCGGCAAGAATAGCGGCTAGTTTTGAATTGTCATTTTTTGACGTTAAGTACTTATTAACGTTATTTGACGTCTCTGAGTGCGGCAGTTAACCCTTAGTGGATTTTAAACTATAATAGGAGCATAAACAGTACAGATTAGTTTGCATCAGGGTTAGACAAATCTACTGAAATAATTTACGTCTCCTTCTTAGAAAACCGCTCTACAAGTTTCCCGCCATAAAACATATACCGAAACAGTACAATCAGGCAACCGAAACGACCAAAACAAAAAAAATATTCGTTGGTAAGTAAAAAAAGTTTCAGTCAGAATGCTTAAGGGCCGATTTCACCGTCTCTCATAGAAACTGAGTTTAATAAAACTTGGTTCTGATTAATGCAAACTTGGTAGCGGAACTCAGTTTAGAGCATAAACCGATTTCAACTTCAACTGATCGCGTTTAATTCTGCGGTGAAATCGGCCCTTAATATCTGAACAGTAGTCTTAATAACTGCCGCACTCAGAGACGTCAATTAACTTTAATGTGTACTTAATGTCAAAAACTGACAATTCAAAACTAATCTATTCTTGCCGGGTTTATTTAATTTTTTTTTTCTTTAGACTCTAGATTTAATTTTTTTAAGTACCCATTAAAGTTAATTGACGTCTCTGAGTACGGCAGATAATGTGAGCTTTTATCAAACAAAAAATAAAGAGCATCATCATCATCACCAGCCCTTTGATGGCCCCACTGCTGGGGCACGGGCCTTCCCTATGGATGGAAGAATGTAGGGAGATTGGGTTATAACCCACCACGCTGGCCTAAAGTGGGTTGATGGGTATTTAACGACTGTAGATGCAGCCGGCACCAACAGCTTAACGTGCCTTCCAAAGCACGGAGGAACTCGAGATTAATACATTTTCGGTCACCCATCCAATGACCGCCCTTAGAAACTTTTGCTTAGTTTAGGCAATCGCAGGCCAAGCGCGCTATGCCTTTGTGCTAGCGAGCTCTTTAAATATAACTATGATTTGAGTTTGCATTTGAACATTATATTTATTAGTGGTGTAAGAATCTAGCCAGATTGCAGAGGACCATGTCGAGAGATCGATGAACGGAGAGAGTGATTGGGATGGGATAAGGCTTAGGTTTTACAGCTGGCCGCCTGCCTGACACCAACCCTCTTTGGGTATGCTGTTGTTGGTGGTTTGCCCTCCACCGTTCGGGTGCCCGACGGTGCTTATTGGTCTACACTGGGCAATCTCCCTTAGTCGACTTATGATTCGTTTCTATTTATACTGGGTGTAACAGAGAGGTGTAGTCATATTTAAAGGGGTTATTCAAGCCATCAAACTGAACAACTTTCGGTAAGGGACCAAAATTAAAATCTCAGAAAAAAAATAACTTCCCCCATACTAAGCCGAGAACCTGCTGACATGAGTTTGTATGGGGGAGTGTTTATTTTTTCTGTAATTTCGATTTTGGTCCCTTAGCGAAAGTTGTTAAGTTTTAACCCATTTAAATATGACTACACCTCTCTGTTACACCTTGTATAGGTAACAAATAAAAATATTTTGTCTTTCTTACTTTCTGTTTTTCTTTCTTTCGTCCTTCTTTTTTCTTTCTTTATTCCTTTTTTCTTTCTTTCTTCCTTTTTAATTTCTTTCCCTCTTCTTTTCTCTCTATGCAGCATGGCAGCTGTGTTGGAAATAGGGCAACTGTTAGATATCGATCTTTCGAAATGTGCCAAGCAACTCCCAAAGTCTATTCAAAGGTTCGCGTGTTTCAACTCTGAAATATAAGGAACACTTGCATATTGAACACCGTGGCTTTGTCCGGCCATCTGAATTATATATGAACAGACCGCGATTCCCAGGGGAATATCATGGCATGCCTGTAATGGCCGCCATTAGAGGCTTTGTGGAAACGACGTTGTGTAACTATGAAAAAGTAACTTAAACGCTTTACAATCGGTTTATTTTGTGCATGTTATTGTATTACAATCTAATGACACAAATTATGACAACATTTCAAAATTATAACACCCTAAAAAAATATACCATTTCTTTATTTACACCGTGTGGCGTCACCACGCAGTGCAAAATAGAATATTAGGTATGAACGTTGGAGGACCTAAAAGGAGAGGAAGATGTATGGATTGTGTAAAGGAGAACATGATAGCGAGAGGATAAGATGAGAAATTGGTGAAGGATAGAGAGCAGTGGAAGAAGAAAACATGTTTCCCGACCCCGCCTAGAGCGGGATAAGGGAAGAATGAATGAATGAATTATAGTTCATTTGGCACGTGAAATTATGCCGTGTGGTGACGGCAGAGTAGAATACAATTGTCATCACCCCAAATCTCTCCGGTGGGTGTCGTACAAAGCGACTAAGGGTAAATCGATGATGAGGAATGGGCAGCAGCGTTCATCTTGTACAACCTAGCAATAGCAATGTACTGCGAATTTTGTGCCCGATAAATGGCAATAGGCCTAATGGGACATAACATAATTGGCGACTGTTACATGGGACCTAACATAATTGGCGAAACGTGGGTGCTAGTTCACCTCTGCCTACCTCTTCGGGGATATAGGCGTGATTTTTGTATGTATGTATGGCACGTGAAATTAAGGGCCCCGTTTCACAATCGACAAGTAAGTTCGAAATAGCTTACTTCGCAGATCATTTGACAGATGTAATATGATATATATGGCAATTGAACTGCCAAGTAAGCTACTTCGAACTTACTTGTCGATTGTGAAACAGGCCCTAACAATCATAAACACAAAATAAAATATCATTAGGCCGAATAGCTCAGCTTTTGCCGAGGCCTACTGCCGCACTCAGAGACGTCAGATAACGATAATGAGTACTTAATGTCAAAAAATGACAATTCAAAACTAGACTCTATTCTTGCTAGGTCTATGGTCGAGATTTAAACGATTTTTTTTGACATTAAGTACTCAAGTAGTTTATTGACGTCTCTGAGTGCGGCAGTTAGACATTATGCATGCATGAATGCACAGAAAGAAGAAGAAAGACTGGCGGCTAAGGGCCGATTTCACCGCAGAAATTAAACGCGATCAGTTGAAGTTTAACTCGGTTTATGCTCTAAACTGAGTTCCGCTACCAAGTTTTCATTAATCAGAACCAGGCTTTATTAAACTCAGTTTAGCTATGAGAGACGGTGAATTCGGCCCTAACTCGTCTAGGCCCCAAGACAGTTTTGTACCAATTAACGTGACAGCGACTGTACAATTTGGACTGCTGTCAATTACCTACTGCAAGTCCCCGTCTATTTGTGCGGCGTTTATAAACATTACAAAATTTGGGTTAACGACTGACAATAAATTTGGCTCACCCTTAATGATTGACAAAATGGACGGCTATCATTAGGAGCTTAATGATGAAGTCGAATGCATTGTCCGCGTGTGTGTCCTATCCGAAATCGAAGGGCCTGATCTGGGTCAATATTTTGGAGATATGCCTAATAATAGTTTTTTCGTAATGTAATGTGTAATAACCAATCAATGCTGAATTGCTGAGTGGGATTGGTTTAATGCAGCATTGGACCCGGGACTCGGGCCGAATCCTAGAACTGGATTGGATAACTTTTCTTACATTTGCAAAATCCAGATTTAACAAGAAATAGGACTTTTATAGATTTTTCATGTATGGATCAGAGTGTTGGGCTATGAAGAAGACTGATGAAAGAAGAGTGCATGTAACAGAGATGCGTATGTTAAGATGGATGTGTGATGTGACACGGAGACATAAGATAAGGAATGAGTATATCAGGGGAAGTTTGAAAGGAGCGCTAGTGACAGAGAGACTGCGGAGTAATAGACTGGGATAGTTTGGTCATGTTATGCGAAGAGATGAAAGCTATGTTGGCAGAAGAATGTTAAGTATGAACGCGGCATGTTTCGGTTTATGTGATTGGCGAGTTGTGGGATTGTATTTGGTGCATAATTTACAATGTACCTGCAATGTCATAACTCGTTGACAATGGTGGGTTTCTCTACAGCCTACTTGCGTGCCGTTCTGCTAGCGGAGCGTTGGGCCCTGATGCGTTTAGTACCATCTTGGTATTGAACGCGGCAGGGTCGGCGCTTCGTTGCGGATCGGGGCGTGGGCGGGTTTGGGAGACCTATCATTACAGGCTGAGGCATGCTGCGTACTCCCCTATTTTTTTCTTGGACACACAGGTTTTCGGTATGTAGCGTCTTGACGATTCATAAGTGTATTGTAATCATACCAGATATGAATAAATGAATTTTGACTTTGACTTTGACTTTGACGTGGAAGGACGGAAAAAGAGAGGAAGACCAAAGAAGAGATGGATGGACTGTGTAAAGGAAAACATGACAGCCAGAGGAGTGGATGAGAAATTGGTGAAAGATCGAAAGGAGTGGAAGAAGAAGACATGTTGTGCCGACCCCGCCTAGAGCGAGATAAGGGCAGCTAGAAGAAACCATGTGTGATAAAACAAAGAATTTCCCAGATCATACATACATACATACATAATTCACGCCAATATCCCCGAAGGGGTAGGCAGAGGTGAACTAGCACCCACGCTTCGCCAATTAGGCTAGGTCCCATGTACCTAATAGGTGGCGAGCCTATTGCCATTAATCGGGCACAAAAGTCGCAGTACTTTGCTAGTTGATAGGTATAAGAGGAATGCTGCTGCCCATTCCTCATCACTGAATTATCCTTAGTCGCCTTCTACAACACCCACGGGAGAGGTTTGGGGTGGTGACAATTGTATTCTACTCTGCCGTTACCACACGGCAATTTCCCAGATCACATGTATTTATTTATTTATTCGTACATTGCAAGTCACATGTTTAAAAAAAGGTGTTGCAGAGTTTTTGTTGCAGTACAAGTGACATGTATTTGACTATGCATTATAATATCACAGTTTTATGCCACCCTCTGACCAGGAGGTAGGATTTTCCGTTCGCGTAACGGGCGGAAAAGTCCACTTAATAGTCAGGCGCGAGATAAAATATTTAATATTCTATTTTATATCACAGATTGAAAGATGATTGAAAACTCAAGCAAGACATCGAAGCTGGCTGCCCTAATATTGGTCATTGTTAATTTAATTGCTGTGGTACGTATTATAATCAATGTTTTCTAATTATCCAATTACTTATTGTAATTTTTATAGAAATCAAATATGTCTTCGAAAATTTTAAACACTCAAAACCAGATTACTGATAACCCCTGTTTTTTGGTCTCATTAGATTGAGAATCTCGACTTCATCATCGTCACCAGCCATTTTTGTTGAATTAGTCAGTACAAATATTTTATTAAAAATACTTTTGTAGAGCTTTTTTAAGCCTTTTTAAGCCAGGTATGACCAACAATAGGCATCTCTCGGCTGAAATATTAGTATTTATTTGTGGTGCCGTGTGGTGACGGCAGAGCAGAAACAATTAAATGTCACCACCCCATCTCTCCCGAGGGTGTCGTACAAGGCGACTAAGGGTTAAGACAGCAATGAATAATGGGCAGTAGCGTTCCTCTTACCCCACCTAGCAATGTATTGCGATTTCCGTGCCTGATAAATGGAAATATGATCGCCACACGGTACCTAATCTAACTGGCGAAACGTGGGTGTTAATTCACCTCTGCCTACCCCTTCGGGAAATATAGGCGTGATTTATGTATGTAGTATGTATGTATTTGTTGTCTGTCAAGGTTATCAGTTTGCTGGTGATCGCGTTCGGCCTATGGGTGATATCATCCCCGAGCACACTCCACGTGGCCAAAGAATCCTTGGGAGTAGCCACCGTCAGTGTAAGTAAACTTCTTTGCTTAAAATGATTGAGTTGCGAACTCCTTGCGTGCCAATCAAAAACTTTTTTAATGAGAACTTTTTTTTTAATTCTCCCTTTATTTTAGGGAAGGCAAAGGGCCCATACAGCCAAGTCTTTAGTGTATATTTTATCTGTAGTCTTATGAAATAATGAGTGGGTGAAATGTATGAATGAAATGAATTTTACGTTAAAATATGGGTGCCACATATTTTAACGCATCTAGGGAGTGCTTGGCGCGAATTGAATGGTAACAGAGTTAATGATGGTGCTTGATGAAATGGATAAAACCACTTTTTATAGTGATCTTCACCACAACATCAAACACTTCATGAGACTTATTTTCGATGATTCTGCATAATTGCACATCAACACGGATGCTTGTGCATCAAAATAACACCACTTTCACTGCACAAAATCCACTCTGTAACAATTTTTGAATTAGTGAAAATAAATCTGACTGACACCACGAAAAGCGCCAAACACTCCCTCAAATCTCGAGAACTTTTTCTTTTCTTTCTGCGATTTTGTATCTGTGCCGAGCTTTTTTTGGCAGGACATTTATATGATTATACGGTTGGAACAATTATTTATAATTCTGTGTGATTAATTATACCTACTTCAATAGATTGAGGTATACTCCTTCGGGGATAAAGTTAGATAGTCGTGATTTATGTTACTAATTATTCTTTGCCTTAGTGATTGAGTTTCGAACTTCTTGCTTGGCAATCAAAAACTTTTTCAATGAAAACTTTTTCTTTTCTTTCCTCGATTTTGTATCAGTGCCGAGTTTTTTTTGGCGGGATATTCATATTTTATATGATATTACGTTTTTCAACTATACATAAATAGATTGAAGTATACCTCTTCGAAGAATCGGAGATATTTATTTGCCTTATGATTGAGTTGCGACCTGTGTGGCAATCGAAACCTTTTTCAATGAAAACTTTTTCTTTTCTTTCCACGATTTTGAATCTGTGCTGAGCTTTTTTCGGCGGGACTTAATCTTTTCGACTCATCACTGTTCGATTATGAGGTGTACTTCTAAATAAATAATATTTTTATTCCGCGTTCATTGTCCTATCACGCGAGACACCTGAATATATAATTGCTACGCCAGATATATGTCGCGATAGGCAAGCATGACACGCGGCAGTGGTCTAATCAAATAATCATAGGCAGTAGAAACTACCTACAATAACATTATCTACGAAAATGTCGATTGGTTTTTGGTTTCAAGAAGGCTACCCGTAGCACGTAGCAAATCTCCTCGGGGGCAAGAAATTTTTTTCCTCTCGCTCCAACTCCCACTGAATCTCGAGACAAAACACTGTCAAGTGGTGGAGAGAGATGATGTCCACGTCCCGTGCTAGGACTACTGAATACTATTGTCACCACCCCCATCTCTACCGTGGGTGTCGTGTACATACAATGGTTATGACAGCGATGGGTAAAGACAGGAGCGTTCCTCTTATACATACATACATACATAAATCACGCCTATATCCCCGAAGGGGTAGGCAGAGGTGAACTAGCACCCACGTTTCGCCAGTTATGTTAGGTCCCATGTAATGGGTGGCGAGCCTATTGCCATTTATCGAGCACAAAAGTCGCAGTAGGTACATAGCTAGATGGTATAAGAGGAACGCTGCTGCCCATTCTTCATCACTGATTTATCCTTAGTCGCCTTGTACGTCACCCACGGGAGAGATTTGGGGTGGTGACAATTGTATTCTACTCTGCCGTCACCACACGGCACGTTCCTCTTATACCTTGCAATATAGGGTAATACTGCGATTTTCTTGCTCAATAGATGGCAATAGGCTCGGTCCCTATTACATGGCGAAACGTGGATGTTAATTCACCTCTGCCTACACCTTCGGCAAAACATAACACTTATTGCCGCACTCAGAGACGTCAATTAACTTTAATGAGTAATTAAAGTCAAAAAATTTCATCTCAATCTGAACAATAGACCCGGCAAGAATAGTGTTAAATTGACATTTTTATGACTAACTGCCGCACTCAGAGACGTCAATTAACTTTAATGAGTATTTAATGTCAAAAAATTTCATACAAATCTAGACCATAGACCCGGCTAGAATAGCGACTAGTTTAGAATTGTCATTTTTTGACGTTAAGTACTCATTAACGTTATTTGACGTCTATGAGTGCGGCGTTAATGGCGAATTAAATAACTCATCGTTTCGTTCTATTTTTATTGAAACCTGGGAAATACTGTAGTATGATTTTCATGTCACAACACATAGGTCAGGTCGCGTGACGTCACCGTGTCAGCCAGTACCATGCACTTTATAGAGATTTATTGACCGGTACTGACGACGACACGACTCACTTAAACGCGAACAAGATTGACTTAATATTTAGTATCCAGTATAAAGCTCAAGCCAATAGGCATGATGATTAGTTTTGAAAAACTACACCACATTGTTTTTACATAATCTATAATCAATAGCTAAAATAAATATTTTTTAGGAAAATTTTAAGATTTTGATAGAATAAAACAAGTTTGAATAATGCAAATCAAAATCCGCCTTTATGTGTGACGTCACTATAGCGTAAAACATGTCAGTTTCTTTCTAAGTATTCGATTTTGATTGGCAAATAAAATTTCAAAAAAATAGTGGCGTCCCTCGGCGTCTGACCAAATGCCGTGTGACGTCACCAGTGACATAAAATTTTGTAGGTACTTACCATGGGTGGTAAGAAAGAAAGCCTCAGATAGTAAAATACTTGCGATCTGAGACATTCTTTGTTTTACCGCTCTTGGTAAACGCACTATTTATTTTCATCGTTGTATTTTTTTCTAATACATACATTTTGTGTTCAAATAGAAAGATACCCAGTCCATCTATGGTTCAGGGTTCCAGGCGAAGCTCGATTCCTTCTTCGGCCCTTATAGCCACATACCATCAGGTGAGATGAAGGGCAAAAGATATAAAAAAAAAATAATTTGGATTTTTTTTATGTTAGTGTATGTGTATGATATAAATTTATTACAATTAAAAATTGTAATTTATAATTAATTAAATATTTTTTTAAGGTACACAATAATTATTAACAACTAACTATTTGAAATGAAATAACAATAGGTAATAGAAATAAAGTTTATGTAGATACAAAATAGAATGTTAAATATTTTAAACAAAAATTAAACACCAATAATTTTGATCGATATCGAAAGCTATTCACATGTCGCAACTCACAACTGCATTTGGGTCAAACCTTTAATTATCCTTCTGCGACCTGAATTGCGCTAAAAACACCCTTATTGTTGTACAATTACGACACTTCGCCTTTTGTTACGTTAGTATTGCTTTAAAGCAGGCTTTGACGGCGTTATTAAAATGAAAACTTTGGTTTTGTTCTTACTACAAAGAAAATTGTGACTAGGAAAAATTCGAATAATTATTATACAGGGCGTCCCACGGCCATGCCACACGGAGGGAAAGTATATTAAATATTGAAGGAACGATATTTTACTAAAAGAAGACATCGTTTTATTTTTAATAATAAGTAGAACTACATTCACAGATTTTTTAAAAATCGCCTTGAAATAATAGCGTTTGAAAGGGCTACTGATAAGCATTATTTTTCCTAAATAACCTAGCATATTAAATGAAACTAAGATCATAAAATTTTTTATAAAAAAGAAATTAATTTATCAAATGCTCTAAATGTGATCCGTTCTGTTGTATACAAATTCTCACTCTTTTGATGATTTACTTATTTTTACATGGTGGATGTTTGAAATAATACGTCTAAGTTCATTTTGTAACTCCTGCACACTGTTGTACGAGCATTTGATAAATTAATTTTTTTTAAAATAAAATGAAAAATTTTATGATCTTAGTTTCATTTAATATGCAATGTTATTTAGGAAAAAATAATGCTTATGAGTAGCCCTTTCAAACGCTATTATAAAATACATATAATTTTTTTATCACATTTGTCGGGTTCGATTCCCGGTTGAGGTAGGCGATTTTAAAAAAATCTGTGAATGCAGTTCTACTTATTATTAAAAATAAAACTATGTCTTCTTTTAGTAAAATATCCTACGTTCAATATTTAATATACTTTCCTTCTATGTGGCATGGCCGTGGGACGCCCTGTATAGTCTTGATGCGGTAACTTTTTTATCCACAAATCATTTGTTATAATTTTTCTGACATTACTAGCGGCAAACTGATCTCTTCTTCTTCTTCTTCTCCCTGCCCTGTTCCCAGTCTATCTGGGGTCGGCGCAGTATGTTTCCTCTTCCATTCATATGTTAGACGTCATCAAGCCATCCACTCCCTTTTGATTCATATCAACCATCACACCGTAAAGGTGCTACTGACGAATGAACGTATGGAAAAGAGACGGAACGGACCATGTCGAGAGGCCGATGAACGGAGAGAGTGATTGCAATGGCAACATTCCAATCCATACTGCTCAAGGTTTTGGCTTAGGTTTTACAGCCGGCCGCCTGCCTGACGCCAACCCTCTTTGGGTATGTTGTTTTACCCTGACATCTAGGTATAAAATAACATACATGTATAATTAGACCCCGCTTATATCCACGAAGGGGTAGGCAGACATGAACTACGAGGACGGGTCAATAAGTCCGTGACTTTTTGAATTTTTTGAACCTCTTTTTGAACCTCGACCAATCATATTTTTTAGAAGGGATAAAAAATTGGAGAAGGGTTGGACAAAGTGTATAGAGCTCCAGGGAGACTACTTTGAAAAATAAAATGATTTATTTATCAAAAAATCTGTGTTTTATTCCAAAAGTCACGGACTTATTGACCCGCCCTCGTAACACCCACTTGTCGCCGATTAAGTTAAGTCCCATGTAATATAGGTAGCGAGCCTATTGCCATCTTCCGGGCACATAAATCGCAGTGTTTTTTCAAAGTTAGTTCATGCCTATTATTTAAAATGGTTAACTAACTGTTTCTCACACATACACGTTTTTTTTCCAGGTGTTGCTTCCAGCGGAACAGCTGACCGTTCAGCTGGGAATAGGCTCGGTGGCGGTCGCGTCGTTCTTCCTCTTCGTGTCGCTGATGGGCTTGTACGGGGCGTTCAACAGGTCACCGTTCCTACTGTTTATGGTGAGTGTGCCTTGCTGCCGTCCTAATGAAAAATGCACTAATTTCACATTGCATTTTCCGTTTAATTTTATTTTATCGCAATAGGATAAGGATTTGTAGATAAAGTCTTAAAATCTTCTTCTTTGTCCTCGCCATTTCGCCATCGGCTTTCTTGATCATGCGGCGCCACTTTATTCGGTTCCCAGTATCCGCTGTTGTAAGAGAAACATTCTCCATGTCCTTTTGGACAGTCGTCAACCATGTTGCCAAGGGTCTTCCTCTTTGTCGTTTTTGTGTTGCGCAAGATAAGCACTTTTTAACTACATAGTCATCAGGGCGGCGCATCACGTGTCCGTTCCATCTCAGTCTAGATTCGACCATTTTATCCGCTATGGACGCCATTTTCAGGCTTCCTCTGATGTATTCATTCCGCACTTTGTCCTTCTTTGTGACGCCTGCAGACCATCGCAACATTCGCATTTCGGTGACGTGAAGTTTCTGTACATGAGTACTTTTAGCTGCCCACGTTTCACTGCCGTTTAGCATGGCAGGTCTGATGGCGGTCTTATATATCTTTCGTTTGGTTCTTACTGGCATTCTCGTGTCACACAAAACTCCTGTAAGTGAACGCCATTTGCTCCAGCCTGTGGTTATTCTTTGTGTAACCTCCGCATCTACGCTGCCATGGTTCACTATCATAGATCCTAGATATTTGAATTTATGGACCTGTGGCAGTTTTATGCCTCATGATCAATATATTTTGTGGCTATACTCTTGGAGTCGTGAGGGAGCTATCGTTGGACAAACGTCATCTCATCCGCTGCCGTCCTCAATATGTGAGGGTAGCCTGTCTGTTAAGAACTCCTCGGTGTTTTTAATAGACAATACGCTTTGATTTGAGTTGTCAGTGTTTTTTAATTGTTTCTTGTTCTGTCTGAAAAATGCTACGAAATAAATGAGAGTCTTCTCTTATTATCAAGCTCGAATATTTTATTTAAATAGTAAAGCCTATGCAATATTATCCATTACATTTCTCCATCCATTCTCAACATTGTGGCGACCGTGATAGGACAAGAAACAATTAAAAAACACTGACAACTCAAATCTAAGCATATTGTCTATTATAAACACCGAAGAGTTCTGTACACTGTCGATGGGTATATGCCTCTTCCGCCTACTCCGCCGTACCAGTGGACTCCACTTCCGCCTTCGCAGCCGTTGAGGTCTTCACCCGTAACTCTGGGCAAGGGCTCTGCATTATACCCCGCAGAACTGGGTCCCTGTCGAACTTAGCCACCAACACCCCGGCCTACTGAGGTGTGTGGTGCCCACCCCCGCGACGTGGACGCGCCAAACAGGTATTACCCCAGTGGAGTACAGAGAAGTTGACTCTATTCTCCCTGGGGCCGGGTTAATGTCCTCGTTTGGTGACAAGGGCATGGATAAAGTGTTTATATGTTCATTAAAAAAAAGACTTCAGAATTATTTTGGTTATTATAGGGCTATGGCATTAAACCGCGATAAATACGTATGGTAATTCATCTCCTCCTACACATTCGGGAAAGACTTGGGTGTTTTCTTCAACTCGTCCTAAATGGGCCGTATAAGCATGTGGGACCAGATGACGGATTACTCATTTATGTATGTCGGATTCAGAAGCAGTTTATAAAAAGTACTCTTATTAAAGTTTAGTTGCCTGTCATTTTTAGTTATAATTTACGATAAATAACAAGATGCCAAGCAACCAATTTGTGTACGTTTATCTGTCAGATAGAATATTGAAACGAGCCTTTAAAAACAGTCAGCAATCCGACCATTTAACTAAACCGGCCGTCAATTATTATATTAAATGCCACTTTTGATGCAAAAGTGCTATTTATTGCTTCTTCTGTATGTTTCCAGTACGCGACGTTAGTTCTTCTGCTTCTCTTGTTGGAGTGTGCCCTGATGCACTATTTCTCTTCGGGACTGATTGAGGTAAAGTTTGAGGTACAGTTTGAAGTACAGTATGGTCAGACAAAATATTACAAAAAATTTTGTGCTTAGAAAAAGTTCGAAAAATTATAGTCTCGAATTCCATACCACTCGGCCAACTAAGGGCCGGTTTTTTGATCACTAGTTAACTCAACCAATTGTTAAAAGCTGTTACTAATTGCTAAATATCAGTCTGATAAGTAACCATTAGCAACAATTTTAGTTACTTATGTTACTAATGGATAAAAATCAGTCAGATATTGTTAACTCAACCAATTGTTAAAAGCTGTTACTAATTGCTAAATATCAGTCTGATAAGTAACCATTAGCAACAATTTTAGTTACTTATGTTACTAATGGATAAAAATCAGTCAGATATTGTTACAAAATGTTAAATATCAGTGGTATTTAAAGATAAGTAACAATTTTTGACAATTGGTTAACAGTTATAAACTATGCATCAAGAAACCGGCCCTAAGACGTTTTCGGTTGCCCGAGTGGTAGGAAAAATCCCACTCCCTAGGCAGAGGGGTGACATAAAACTGTGATCTTACCTCGAGCGATGAAAATGAAAGCCTCAGATCTATTTGAATACTTGCGATAAGTCAGAAGTCATTTATTCCTTGAACAATAAAAATCGTATTGAAAATAACATAAAATTATACACATTATACAGATCAACATAAAAATAAGAATTATTATTCTTCTGTAAAAAAAATCAAACATGGCATTAAACACGAATTTCTATTTTCTATCATTTAAATAATCATCAATGGAATAGTAACATTTTTTTCAATAAGAACATTTTTAATTTATTTCGAAAATTTATATTATAAACAGTTTTTGTAGCAGGCTCGCCAGCCAGCATGGGACCTAACATAATTGGCGAAACGCGGGTCCTAGTTCACCTCTGCCTACCCATTCGGGGATATAGGCGTGATTTATGTATGTATGTATAAACAGTTTTTAACTCTATTGGCAACGCGTTAAATACCTTGATGGCTTGGTATCCTACACAGTGACTGGTAATGTTTAATTTAGGTACGACAATAATTTGCAAATTTTTAGTGCGATTTGGGACGCTCTTATCGCTCTTGGTATATAATCTACTATTATTTTTTATGCAGAAAGGGATACAAGAGCAAGATGGACAATGGGCGCATGCGCTGAGGCTGGCATTTGGGTGTTGCGAACAGAATTCGTTAGTATCTTTTCTATTTGCAAAATTAAAATATCAGTCAGCCTAGAGATTGTAGAGATGCCCACAGTTGTGCATACGCCTCACACAAGGGCTTCCAAAGCTATCGGTTCCGCACTGCTCGCATCCAGCCGCCCGCCAGATCGTCGGTTCACCTTGTGGGGGGCCTACCAACCCCATTCGAGGACCTTTCCACCCCAACGGCCGTTCATATACATATAATTATATTCGAACGCCGATCTGGGCCCGTAGCCAAGTGGCAATCGTTTCATAACGATAACGTGTCGAAGTTCGTCACGATCGGCCATATTACTTTGGTTTCTACAGCGTCTTAGCTTGAGCTACCAACATAGTTGGGAACTTACCAAGACGATTTTGGTCACGTAATTTCACGACGACTTACGTCAAATCCCATACAGTTTGCTTTATCGAACTTCGTTATCTTTGTCGTCAGCCGTGTGGTGACGGCATAGTAGAATACAATTGTCACCACCCCAAATCTCTCCCGTGGGTGTCGTACAAGGCGACTAAGGATAAATCAGCGATGAGGAATGGGCAGCAGCGTTCTTCTTATACCACCTAGCAATAGCAATGTACTGCGACTTTTGTGCCCTATAAATGGCAATAGGCTCGCCACCTATTACATGGGACCTAACATAATTGGCGAAACGTGGGTGCTTGTTCACCTCTGCCTACCCTATATCCCCGAAGGGGATATAGGCGTTATTTATGTATGTATGTATGTATGTTTTCTTCTTTGTCGGTATGTTACTTTGTCTAGACCCCCTGGTAGAATGATCACATCACTGGCTACCGGCCAAGAGGTCTCTGGTTCGAATTTTTTGTTTTGTTCCCTGGGAAAATTTTTGTATGATGAACACAGACATTTTGTTCTCGAGTCATGGTTGTATAAGAAGTATATTTTCAATAAGTATTTGTATGGAGCAGTGATGTGGTGACGGCTGAGCAGATTACGATTGTCACTATCTCCCATTAACCATCGGGTGTCGTACAAGGCGACTAAGGGTAAAAACAACGATGAGTAATGGGCGACAGCGTTCCTCTCATCACCATCATCATCACCAGCCCTTTAAAGTCCCCACTGCTGGGGAACAGGCCTTCCCTATGGATGGAAGAATATAGGGAGATTGGGCCATAACGCTGGCCCAGTGCGGGTTGGTGGGTGTTGACGACTGCAGATGCAGCCGGGACCAACAGCTTAACGTGCCTTCCAAAGCACAGAGATACTAGATAAAATAAGTTTTTGGCCACCCATCCAATGACCGGCCTTAGCGAATATTACTTAGTTTATTACACAATTGCAGGCCAAACGCTCTATGTAAGAATGAAAGCTCGTGATTGTAAGAAATATTTATTATAATAGGGGTTAAAGTATCAATAGTTATGTCCATTTTTTATTTTAAACTTCATTTCAAGGACTTATATTTATGTATAAAATTTTATCTTATTTTTATTTATTTCTCTACCAATAAATCTTCAAAAACAGCTCGTCCTAAGTACCGCTTAGATCCACGGACACGGGCACCAGCCTGTCTCCTTTATAAAAATAATTCTCTAGGTATCCTATAGCTTAATGTTGTCTAAATATACCCACAAAATTATATAAATTAAGATTTGTGGTTCCTTAAAAAATCGCAAATATGTTTGTATGGAAAAATGATTTTTCGCTAAATTCTCCATACAAAACGGCAATTTGATACTTAAGCCCCCTAATATTATTTATTTGAAAAGAAATTGTGACAGGTCCACCCGGGCAGGAAAACTGTCCTGGTCTTGCTGTGGCACAAGTGGATACCCTGATAACTGCACCAGCAACCATGCCTACACAAAGGTAACTATTACATCACTCCTAAAAGTTGTTCACTTAGCACTTATTAACCCCAGCATAGTGGTTTATGGCCAATTCTGCCTATATTCTTCAATCCATAGGGAATGCCTGTTCCCCTGCAGTGGGGCAAAATGGCTTTTTTATGCGAGACAAGGAATCTCTTGTTCTTCATCTCACCTGATGGTAAGTGACGATAAGGGCTGAAGATGGAATCGAGCTTCACCTGGAACCCTCAACCACAGAGGGGCTGGCTGTCTTATCACACATTGTCGGAACACAATAATGCGGTCAACATTATTATTATGGCGACAGATTTTGATAAGACGGTGGTAGCTAGCCAGAGGGACTTCAAAGAAGTCCTACCACCAACCAAACCGAGCACAAAGTTGTACCCCCCTGGGGATCGAACTGGGGACCTCTGGATCTTCATTCCGGTGGTGTACCACCAGACCACGGACGCGGTGAGATATGTCCATCAAAGTTTCTTTTGTTTTTCTTGCAGAGCTGTCAAGGTGCCACTTCAACCTGGCTGGATTCATACCAGACAGCTATATACGCTACTCTGGTAGCTACTCACGTGGTATTGGCGTCCTGCTCACTCGTGCGCAGACAGAGCTAGCGATTGCAGCGCCGCGTAGGCGGCGGTGAGTGAATTCTGTTATACCTACATCTTAGTTCCTTAAAGACCAGTTTCTTTGTTATGGTAGCCTTTTTGTTTGTTTAAAAAAAGGAAATTTACTTTTGATTGGCTATGTGAGTGTAGAAAACACTAGAATATGAGATGGCGTACTAATTAATAGAATGTTGGAGTCATCATCATCATCATCACCAGCCCTTTAATGTCCCCACTGCTGGGGCACGGGCCTTCCCTATGGATGGAAGAATATAGGGAGATTGGGCCATGACCCACCACGCTGGCCCAGTGCGGGTTGGTGGGTATTATAACGACTGCAGATGCAGCCGGGACCAACGGCTTAGCGTGCCTTCCGAAGCACGGGGGAGCTCGAGATAATAAATTTTTGGTCACCCATCCAATGACCAGCCATACTTGAGTACAGTAATGTAAATGTAGTTGATGTTTATATACTTATACTTTATATAAGTAATAAAATCGAATGGAGTGGAATAACGTGTAAAAGAGGAGATGATAGTAAGAGACGTTGATGAGAAATTGGTAAAGAAATCGCCGGCCGCTCCCACGGCACGCTCGCTTCGCTCGCTCGGCTCAAGCTGTTCGTTGGTTCATATACAAACCTAACCTAACAAACCCATGTCGGTAAATAGTAACATTTGAGATATTTACATACATACATACATACATAAATCACGCCTATATTCCCGAGATAGATTCCGCAGAGGTGAACTAGCACCCATCATTCAGCCGAGAGACGCCCACTGTTGGGCATAGGCCTCACCCAAGGGTCTCCAAACCGGTCGGTCCTGCGCTGCCCGCATCCAACGGCTTCCCGCGACCTTCACCAGATCATCGGTCCACCTTGTGGGGGGCCTTCCAACGCTGCGTCTCCCGGTGCGTGGCCGCCATTCAAGGACCTTCCCGCCCCAACGGCCGTCAGTCCTCCTCGCAATGTGCCCTGCCCACTGCCACTTAAGGTCCGCAATTCTTCGGGCTATATCGGTGACCTTAGTTCTCCTGCGGATCCCATCATTTCTGATATGATCACGCAGGGAAACACCGAGCATAGCCCTCATCTCCATTACCCTTTGAGTGTCTTTGTCAAAGTCAAACTAGCACCCACGTTAAGATATTTACATAATATAATATTCGAGGAGTTTGAGTTCAGGGGAAAGCATTCGGTGGAAACAATAATCTTGGCCGTGTGGTGACGGCAGCGTAGAATACAATTGTCACCACCCCAAATCTCTCCCGTGGGTGTCGTACAAGGCGACTAAGGATAAATCAGTGATGTGGAATGGGCAGCAGCGTTCCTCTTATACCACCCAGCAATGCACTGCGACTTTTGTGCCCGATAAATGGCAATAGGCTCGCCACCTATTACATGGGACCTAACATAATTTGCGAAACGTGGACGCTAATTCACCTCTGCCTACCCCTTCTGGGATATAGGCGTGATGTATGTATGTATGTGTACAATACTCTGTGACAATATTCCCCTATGATTTCAGCTTCCACATCGCCGAAGGTCAGGAGACGGTCATGGCACGTCTCCAGGATCGCTCCAGAGAGCTCCAACGAGGACGTCCTGATGGTGGTGTTGGGGAGAGGTCGGATCGGCTGGGTCGACCAGAAACCTTGACGCAAATCACTTGAGCACGTTTTTTTTTTCACGGATTTGAGGCTCAACCATTTCTTGAAAGACATTTTTTTTTATTCTCTCTGTATTTTTAGGGAAGGCAAAGGGTCTAGCCCATACAGCCATGTCCTTAGTATATTTAGTTCATATAATTATGAATGATCAGTGCGTGAAATTAATGAATGAAATATATATTACATCAAAATATGGGTGTAAATCATTTTAACGCATCTAGGGAGTGTTTTACGCGAATTGAATGGTAACAGTAGAGTTCATGATGGCGACTGATGAGGTGGTGAAAACCACTATAAAATTCTCAACATCAAACACATCACAAGACTTATTTTCAATGATTGTCCATATTTGCACATCAACACGGATGCTTGTGCATCAAAATAACACCACTTTCACTGCACAAAATCCACTCTGTAACAATTTTTGAATTAGCGAAAATAAATCCGACTGACACCACGAAACGCGCCAAACACTCTCTCCCCTTTTTTTATTAGAATGTTAGACCCCACTGCTGGGCAAAGGTCTCCCCTGCAACCCTCCATCTCGAGAGATCCCGAGCTAAATGCCTCCAGCTCCAGATCGTCTCTCCACATTAATGAATAATTAATTAATAATTAAGTGGAGAATATTAAATTAATAATTCACGCCAATATCCCCGAAGGGGTAGGCAGAGGTGAACTAGCACCCACGCTTCGCCAATTAGGCTAGGTCCCATGTAATAGGTGGCGAGCCTATTGCCATTTATCGGGCACAAAAGTCGCAGTACTTTGCTAGTTGGTAGGTATAAGAGGAATGCTGCTGCCCATTCCTCATCACTGATTTATCCTTTTTCTTTACCTACCTCTTTCTAGGGCTTTTTAATAAATTCTCCTTGTATTTTTATAACGGCAAAGGGTCTACCTAGCACATACAGCCATGTCTTTAGTATATTTATTTCATAATTAATAATGAATATGAAGGATTTTTAAAAGAACTCTACCATTCCTCAAAAGACATTAATAAATGGCAGGTGTATTTAAATGATCGTTTTAATTTTGCACAAAAAGGTAAGAAATTATTATTATATTATTATTATTATAATAGTCATCTATGTATTTTAATGATTGATCCTCTTTTTTTGATTCGGATCGGACGTAGTGCGTAACCGCTCTAGGGGTCGCCATGTTGATTTCTCTGTAATGCGTCAGTTTCGTACATTTTGTGTTCTTGTCGTTCGAATAGATTTGAGGAACGTGGGTAGTTTATGAACGGATGGCGTAAATTGGAGGCCTTTTGACTTTGACACACACGTTTCCAAATGTTTAACGTATTTCTTTGATGATTCACGAGTGTACCTAAGTAATACATACACATCAATCACACATTTCTCTTCTGATCACGGTCCCACACCAGGCAAACATCGCACAGACCTAAGAAGCGAGGTCCGGCGGGCATGTCTGCATGCATGCCCGCGGGCATGTCCGTGTAGTAAATTCCCGTCAGCGGGGAATTGCTACACAGAGATGTTTTCACACCCGCGTTTCGCCACCTTATTCTAAGTCGGGACGAGCCTGGGCCTATTGCCATTCACCGGGAATTAAAGTCGCAGTAATTTGATAGGTTAAAAAAAAAATTTGTTTGCGTGACTACGTGGGAATGGCGTGACGCAGTGACCTACACTCGACCTACTTTCCATATTTGCGGGACTTGGGGTGCCTTTATTAGCTTCCGTCGTAACCACCCCTTTGTCCTGTAGGAACATATTACATATTTGGATTTAACTATGAATTCGTGAGAGGCGCTGGTTAAAATAATATAGTATACTTTTATTAAGAAGAAAATTATATTATTATTATTAAGAAGAATATAAAGAAAAATACTAATATTTGAGTATGTATACTGGTCTTTATTAGCTTGCGTGGGGTTTGAAATAAAGCGCTGGTTTTCTTGATAATAGAAGCAATTTACTTAAGAACCTTACATTAAAATAAAAAGAAGAATTGTAAAGAGCATTATTCGCGCGTTAGCTTCTAGCGTAATGAGTGGGTGAAAGTGTGTCAATCGGGGTAGTCCCTCCTGGTTGGTCGAGCTGCGAATATCACGACATACGCAGCCAATCGTCGCTCATCACAGATGATCTTCTGCGGGCCTAGCACGGGGACGTGGACAAGTCGGGATTTAGTGGGAGTTAGAGCGAGGGGAAAAGATTTTCTTTCCCCCGAAGGAGATGTGTCCACGTCCCGTGCTACGGGGGCTGGTCATCACTGGTTAATGTTGCAACAATAGGTATTATAGGAAAATAAACAAATTGTCTATCGTATTAAAAATTTAAATTTATTGAGCAATTCTTGTTTAAAGTTACAATGAGGTTTTACAAAGTATTTACACACCTTACACTCTCTGAAAAAGTCGTAGCAGTAATAAAATCAAAATCTTGTAGTATTTGGATATATGTATACAATAGATGTTTTCGTAACTTTTTTAAACATAGTCGTAACCATGCTGGCGTAAAAAAGTCGACTGAGGGAGATTGCCCGGTGCAGACCAATAACCACATTGGGGGCACCCAAATGGTGGGGGGCAAACCACCAACAACAGCACACCCAAAGAGGGTGGGTGTCAGGTAGGCGGCCGGCTGTAAAACCTGAGCCAAAACCTCGAGAAGTATGCATTGGTATAATTATTATTTCAAACACTCTCCGTTCATCGGTCTTTCGACATGGTGCTTTCACTTTTCTAAGGGTTATTTGTAACGCACCAGCACCCTCTCAGCACTAGATAGTTACATCATTTATCATCAAACGCTACTCAAAGTTTGCCTCCTGCTTAACAGTTAAGTATTGTTAAAATTTAAGTTTTTCCATACAAATTCTGAATTTCTAACTTAATATCAAAAGTCGTAGAACAAACGTTGTTGTTTATGTTGTTAGCTATGTAGTCCTGCTAGGTTGCTGGTACCTTGATATTAATTTATTAATCCTTTATAATCATGCTTCACTACTAAGAATAAAACGTCCATAAAATACTTAACATTCGCGTCACAAACCAAAAATACTACCTAAACATTGACAGTAAATGCTCCAGACCATTGATTCCCAAAATGGTAAAAATGGACCCCACGGGAGACTCGAAGGAGGTCTACGATGGCGTGACAAAAAAACGTGGGTCATCCATCAAAAGAGATGTCCCAGACTGGCCCATGAATTTGTACACTATCCCAAAAAAAAAATTGTAAAAATAAAATGTTTCTGGGAAAATTGCAACTAAATATAAATAATGTCTAGTTTTTTGGCTCAAAAACCTTTGAAACCATTAACAGTACCAGTACAACAAGCCAAAAACAGAGCTTAAAAAAAAATTTACACTGAAGAAATGTTTTATAAATTATTGCCAACATTTTGAATAAAACTGTACGAGTTTATTATGGTCCTGAATCCATACATTCTGGAACATCTCCTTTATCTGGTTTCGATAGTGAAGTTCTAAAATGTTGGCTTGACTTCACCTATCAATGTAGGCAAATAACAATTATATTTGACTATTCGATTTTAATTTTAACATTATATAAATGTTAGAAAAATTAGTACAAAGATTTTGGTGGTTAGAAAAAGAATTTCGAAAAATTATGACCTTTCTAACCACCAAAATCTTTGTACTAATTTTCCTATCATTTATATAATGTTAAAATTAAAATCGAATAGTTTATAAAGCAAACCCAAGCTTAACCGAACGCACGGTATTTGTAAAAATATCTGCTTTGGAATGTTTGAAATTTATTTCTACATTGCGAGGGTACCCGTTGGCTTACAACGTGAAGTGTAAAGGTTAGAAGAATTTCGGCAAGTTAATTAGTGTCTTGGGTGGCCGAGCGGTCAAGCACCTGCCCGGATAGCAGCAGACGCGGGTTCGATTCCCGCCTCAAGATCATAATTTTTCGAAATTCTTTTTCTAACCACCAAAATTATATTTTAATAAAGGCGACTGTTAAAAATGAAAATGATGCTAATGTAGCTGCAGGGCGGGGAGTCCACCGGAATCAGTAAAGTTTTGAAAGTGGTCTATGAGACAAAAGAAGTTTTGGGAACCTCTGCTCTAAGTCTTAAGAGTCAGTGAAAAATGATATGCAGTGCATTGTATGTAGTACAAGCGGCCTTAAACCGCCTAGGCGCAAAGCTCAAAATCGGCTACGTCGCCCTGAGGTATCGCTTGATGAAGCTCTCGTGCTTGGAGGTGGCTGTGAACACGGTGTACCAGTTCACGTTGCAGACCACGTCCTCGTCGGGCGTAGGGGCCGCGGATACGATGCCCCGCAGGAAGAAGCGGGTGATCTCTGAAGGTTAAAAAAAATAAATTTTGAAACAAAAAAAAAAGTTGAAAAAATAAGAAATTAGAAACATCATAATATTAATTTCTGGGTGGGCTTGGCGGACACGATGCCCAGCAGGAAGAAGCGGGTGATCTCTGAAGGGAAAATTTGAATAAAAAAGTGAAAAAATTAAATTTTAAAAATAAAATAATTAAAAACACCATAATTTCTAAAGCCAGAAACGTACGTGTCGTGGCGCGCCAGAAGCACATACATCAGTTTTTTCATACATTTATTAAGATTAGAAAAAAAAAATTTGAAACATAATTTCTAAAGGTGGAAATAGTTATTTGTTGTACATGAGTTCATAGTTGTTTTTTAACCGCGTGCTCAATTTTGATGACCGAGCTAGCGAAGGATTCAAAAATTAGAATCCTGAGCGATAGCGAGGGAATCAAAAGAGCACAAGGTGAAAAATCTTTGCACTCGAGTGCAACACGTAACTTTTCATCCCCCCCAACGAGGAAATTGCAAAATACAAAAAAAAATACAATGACAACAGTTTCTGATTTCACCCAGAAACTACCACAACACCCTCCCATTAACCCAAACACACTCTCAACACCCACCCAGAATCACCGACAACATTCACACCCGCAATACACACCCATCCACTCAGACACACCCTAAAAACACCCATTCACCCAGAAACACCCACAAAATATCGAATCACCCAGACACACCCACAACATCCATTCAGACACCCACAACTTCCACCCAGTCACGCCCACAATACTCACCCATCCATTCAGACACACCCACAAAACACCCTTTCACCCAGACACACCCACAAAACACCCATTCACCTAGACACACCCACAAAACACCCATTCACCCAGACACACCTCCAACACCCACCCATCCACCCAGCCACACCCGCAAAATTTATCCAGACACACCTGTAAGTACCTAATAAAAATTACCGTCCATAATGGAGTTCCGAGACGGTCAAGCACGTTGATTTTCTGTATGTTTTTGTTCCGTTGCTAGCGTAAACAAATCAAACAAACCTAAAAAGCTTTTAAATGCTTGACTCAAGCATCAAGCAAGCATTGTAGACGATCAAAATGTTTAAAGCAAGATTGACGCCAAGCTGATTGACCGTCACGGAACTCCAAGGTTTTAACAAATTTATGACGTGAAAAGAAAATGGCGCGCGCAAAGCAAATTACAAAAAAATTACACAAAGAAGGTTCCGAGTCTGAGTTTTTATCAAATTAAAATAGGTTGCATGATAATTTCGGCACCATGGAGGTAGAAATAAATAGGTATAATGATGTTTTGAATTCACAAACTCATTGCACACGATGTTCTAAATTCAAATTTACTTTATCCTCTAGAGGATAAAAACGGCTTTTGCACTCAGATATCGAAGAGCAAAAACACTTTTTCCGAGATGGTGGGATGAAAAATAAAACTCAGACTCGGAACCTTCTTGGTGTACTTTTTTTGTAATTTGCTTTGCGCGCGCCATTTTATTTTCACGTCATAAATTTGTTAAAACCTAGGAGTTCCGCGACGGTCAATCAGCTTGGCGTCAATCTTGCTTTAAACATTTTGATCGTCTACAACGCTTGCTGGATGCTTGAGTCAAGCATTTAAAAAGCTTTTTAGGTCTGTTTGATTTGTTTACGCTAGCAACGGAACAAAAACATACAGAAAATCAACGTGCTTGACTCAAGCTGATTGACCGTCTCGGAACTCCATTAGGGACGGTAATTTTTATTAGGGACTTACAGGTGTGTCTGGATGAATGTTGCGGGTGTGGTTGGGTGGATGGGTGGCTGTTGGAGGTGTGTCTGGGTGAATGGGTGTTTTGAGGGTGTGTCTGGGTGAATGGGTGAGTATTCTGGGTGTTTCTGGGTGATTGGGTGTTTTTTTGGGTCTGATTAGGTGTTTTGTGGGTGTTTCTGGGTGATTGAGTGTTTTTTGGGTGTGATTGGGTGTTTTGTAGGTGTTTCTGGGTGAATGGGTGTTTCTGGGTTAATCGGTGTTTTGTGGGTGTTTCTAGGTGAATGGGTGTTTTGTGGGTGTTTCTGGCTGAATGGGTGTTTTGTGGGTGTTTCTGGGTGAATGGGTGTTTTTTGGGTGTTTCTGGGTGAATGGGTGTTTTGTGGGTGTTTCTGGGTGAATGAGTGTTTTGTGTGTGTTTCTGGGTGAATGGGTGTTTTTTGGGTGTTTCTGGGTAAATGGGTGTTTCTGGGTGAATGGGTGTTTTGTGGGTTTTTCTGGGTGAATGGGTGTTTTGTGGGTGTTTCTGGGTGAATGGGTGTTTTTAGGGTGTGTCTGAGTGGAGGGGTGTGAATGTTGTGGGTGTTTCTGGGTGGGTGTTGAGAGTGTGTTTGGGTTAATGGGAGGGTGTTGTGAAAGATTCTGGGTGAAAACAGAAACTGTTGTGATTGTATTTTTTTTTTGTATTTTGCAATTTCCTCGTTGGGGGGGATGAAAAGTTACGTGTTGCACTCGAGTGCAAAGATTTTTCACCTTGTGCTCTTTTGATTCCCTCGCTATCGCTCTTTTAGAATCCTTCGCTAGCTCGGTCATCAAAATTGAGCACGCGGTTAAAAAACAACTTTGCACTCACGTACAACAAATAACTATTTTATGCTAGACAGGGAAGGTCTTGCCCTTCATCTCACCTGATGGTAAGTGACGATAAGGGCCGAACATGGAATCGAGCTGCACCTGGAACCCTCAACCACAGAGGGACTGGCTATCTTATCACAAATTGTCGGTTTGTATTATGACCCCGACACATTTTTGAAACGCGACGCGACTCCACGTGTAGACACCGAACGTGTGTTTCTGGTCAAAAAACCAGTACTTTTGATTCGACTCAACACGCGTCGCGTTACATCGGGTCACGTCATGTTTTAAAAATGTGTTTCTGGCATAATATTATCATAACTTGTTTTTTTTTTTAATGTTGTCAATTCTCTAAAGATTGGATGAAACAAAAACTTTTAATAGTTACCGCGTTCTTTTGAAGGGAACACCAAACCCCCGCCGCTGTCTCCCTTGCACAGCGCTGCAGTGCCTGAGGGGGAAAAGGAGCGATATCAATCCCATTATTGCCTCGTCAGCTTCAAACTCTAATTCAATAGGGGAAGGTGGGGCATGATGGGGTATCTAAGGAAAATACCATAAATACAGTATAACATTACGTTTATTATGCTTATTTATTTATGGCACAATGTCTTATTAATCTAACTACATTTTGGCATGGTCTTTGGGAGATGAATTTATAATTTTTTTTTAGATAAAGGATTTAATAGGAACTTTCGAAAAACTTGCCCCTTACCATGGGGTAAGATGGGTGTTGACGACACGAGACTAATAAAGATGCGTTTATTGTATTTTATAGTTTATAAGTAGATGTAAGTTGTAAATAAATGATTTAATATTGTTTTCATTTCACACACCGTCTCAGAAAGAGAAGACTAGAGGGAGAAAGGTAGATACAGCACACCCCCCCCCCCCCCGCAACTGTATCCATCTCACTCGCACAAAACACCCAATAGGCACCAACACCGCGTCGCAACAGGCACAAGTTGCGACACTTACGACGTTGCGGTTAGGAATAAATAGGATTGTAACTGCCAGACCGGCACGCTCTGCACTACCGACAAGAGAAGGAAGAAAATATATAATTACATCGAAGAAGACTTTTAATGAAGAACCCAACCATACAGTCCACTACAATGGGGTAAGTTAATTATTATCACAATAAATAAAAATATGAATTTCTTGGGTGTTTTCATCATCCACACCAGCACAACCATTGTGAGCCCAACGTCCACAAAGCTGGCAGCCTACCCAACCTTCGGATGATTTCAGAAAACTATGAGTTTCATCATTACAATAGAGACAAATTGTATCTTCATCATCGTCATTTTTCGTTTTAGCTGAAACTGTAGCCTTTTGTTTCTTCTTTGCATTTTTTTTGAGCCGACGATCATTAGGATTGGTTACTTTACTCATTTTTTTCAAATTCTCCAGCTCATTTTAATAAGGAGTTGAAGTTATGTCGGCTGTTTTTCCTCTCCGGTATTGCTTTCTCTTTTCAGTTTGTTGGACCAAAGGGATTGGCAAAACATCACCAGGGGATGCATTTTCAAAGCTAGATGTAAGATCGCGGCACACCGCACGGTTGGGAGATTTAGAAGCAAAAGAACATCCAGGTTCAGGATCAGGAGCAGGTTTTTTAGTCACATCAGGTGTGACTTGCTCGATATATTCGGTGATGAAATCTATTCTAACTGGAGTACATGATTCTGTTGTAACTGCTCCAGGATGGGATGTTATGGCCGTTGAAGATACAGTCGTAACTGCTGTGGTTGAAGGCACAGATGGAACTACCTCATACTGAGGCCCTTCGGCTTCTGTAACTCTCTGTTGCTGTACACTCGACGAGTTTTCAATATTTTGTATAACAGTAGTTGCAGCAGATATGAAATCGGCATCCGTAAAATTATTTTCATTAAACGGCCACATGCCACACTTTCTGAATGCGTTGATTGCTGTTGACATTGTAGCTGCCTGAACGTATGCATTTCCAAATATTTCACTTATCTGAAATACAGTTACTACACGCCCTGGGTGTGATCTCAACCACGCCGAAACAGCATAGTCATAATATGTACTGAGTTGCCTCATAAATGCAACATTTCCTGGCTGCATTTTATGTGCGCAGTGAGGAGGAAAGCAAAGTATAATAACTCCACTTTTACGTGCCAGATCAATTACTTTAAAGCAGCAACACATGATTAGTAGGAGTAGCTCCGGAGAATCTGATGAACTTTTTGAACCAAATCAAAAATATTTCATGCCCAAACACGACAATACACGAGCGGACCCGACTCTACCATACAGAACGGACGAATGTCAATTACTTTGACAGGAAAACAGTTTCTAAGGGAAAATTAAATTGTTGTTTTTACCATTTTCCTCACAATTTTTCCATATTTTCTCGCCTTGCCTGGCCCAAAACAATCATTTCAAAACCAAAATCAGCAAAATCGGCCCAGCCGATCTCGAGTTTTAGCGAGACAAACGAACAGCAAATCATTTTTATCTAAATGAAGATCAAAGAGAATATAATACAGAATAGACTTGTCAGATTTACATACATACATACATTAATCACGCCTATATCCCCGAAGGGGTAGGCAGAGGTGAACTAGCACCCACGTTTCACCAGTTATGTTAGGTCCCATGTAATAGGTGGCGAGCCTATTGCCATTTATCGGGCACAAAAGTCGCAGTACATTGCTATTGCTAGGTGGTACAAGAGGAACGCTGCTGCCCATTCCTCATCACTGATTTATCCTTAGTCGCCTTGTACGACACCCACGGGAGAGATTTGGGGTGGTGACAATTGTATTCTACTCTGCCGTCACCACACTTTATACTCATGATATTATATTTAAAACCAATTATTGCCACATTAACCTTGAGTACCTACTATAACATTTTTGAAATGTTCAAAGAAAAATAAAAATATCTAAAGCATTTTTATTTTATGTTACTTACCGTTCGTATATCCAGCACAAAACTTGTCGAAGCCCAGGAATCCGCGGAAGCTGAGCGGCGAGTCCGTTTGGCACTGCGAGTGGGACACGTACGGCAGCTCCGCAACCTTCAGAATCTGGGAGGCCTTGTCCAGAGGGCCTGTCAGGCCCCAACCAGCCACCTGTACCAAAACATCAAATATAAAGAAATAAAAAATGTGGCATAGCTTGGAATAATGTTGCCATCTTAATCACTCATGGGTCCGTTCATCGGTCTGTAGACATGGTCCGTTCCATTTCTTTTCCATAAATTCATTCATCTTTCCGGTGTGATGATATGAATATAAAAAGGGAGAGGACTGACTATTATATGAATGGAAGAGAAAACATACGACCCCAGATAGACTAGGAACAGTGCAAGTAGAAGAAGAAAAAGCATTACAAAAGAACCATACATACATAAATCACGCCTACATCCCCGAAAAGGTAGGCATAGATGAATTAACACCCATACGTTTCGTCAATAGGTTAGGTCCTACGTAATATTGTACTGACGGCCGCCTTGGTCGAATGCTCAGATTGCTGTGTGTGGGTTCGAATCCTGGTAGGGGCAAACTTTGTAATTACCACAAATGTTTGCTTCCGAGTCATGGTTGTGTATATGTTTATGTAGTATATTTTCAACATTTATATACATAATTATATTAAAAATATGTCCATCATCTAGTATCCATAACACAAGTGCTTAGGCTACTTACTTTGGGCTAGATGATAGGTGTGAGTGTAAAAATATTTATTTATTTATTTATTTAATAGGTGGTAAGCATATTGCCATTTACCGGGCACAGAAATCGCAGTACATATCTAAGATAAGATCATAAGAGGAACGCTGCCGTCTGCTACAGCGACGGTACGACACCTGCGGGAGAGAGGGGGGTGGTGATTGTATTCTGCTCTGCCGTCACCACTCGGCACAAAAAGAGAAAAAAACATCTCACAAAATAACCATACCTTTCCCCTATTCCCTTCGGACAACTGGTACTGCTCAAAGTTGAGCTGGTAGTCCAAGCAGATAGGCCTCACGTTGGTGGTGTAGGTGATGGTGGTCACGAGCAGCAAGATAGCAATGTCCGCCTGATAGTTGCCCAGCTGGTCTTGGTACTGCTCCGGTATGTGGATGGCGCTTATCTGTAACGACATTACCACCAGCTCTTTAACGTATCTATCTATACTGATATTATAAAGCTTTCAATTCAAGGAATATTACTGTCGTATAGTTTTTAATGTTTACATTTTATAATACCCCGTTAACTAAATCAAAAGCTGCGTGTGTCGTTGATTTATTTTAATCTTGCCATCTTAATCACTCATGGGTCCGTTCATCGGTCTGTAGACATGGTCCGTTCCATTTCTTTTCCATAAATTCATTCATCACACTAGCACCTTTCCGGTGTGATAAATAATATGAATATAAAAAGGGAGTGGATAGCAGGAAGAGTTTGTTCGTTTGTTTGTTTGTATGGTTTAACGCGCTAATCTCAGGAACTACTGACTAAAATTGTAACAATCTTTTTGTGCTGGATACTTCATTTATCGAGGAAGATTAGTAGCAGGATAGCTCAAATTCAAATTCAAATTGTTTATTGCTTGTCACATTACATTAAATACATACGGTGGATGGTATAACATAGGTCTACATGTGACGCCCTGCAAGGGCATTGCGGCATAGCAGCTATGTCCGCCTAGGCCCTTTTGCAATTAAAAGGAATACTTCAGGAAAAACTAAATTTATTAAGCAAATACAAACGGTCGTGTCATGTAAAGAATTCAAAGTAAAGGTAATGGGTAAAACAAAAAACTGTAGAACTATTTGACAATAGAAAGATTCATATAAAATAGAAAACCTCTTTCAACATGGGGGCCTACCGCCTAACTCGATTGCTGATGATAGTTTTAAAGCAATGCATTTCTTACGGCTATCAATTTAGCTAGCAACCATCTTGAATTTTTAGGCGGTACGGATTTTATTTCAAATTCATACAAAATCATTTGGTGATCATTCGTTCAAAGCTATTGCTCATGGTTTCGGTAAATTTGGTGCAAAATGACAGCATGACGTCATAAACTATAGCTTTTGCTTTAGCAATCGAGTTAGGCGGTAGGCCGCCTGGTAGTTGCCCAGCTGGTCTTGGTACTGTTCGGTGTATGTGGATGGCGCTTATCTGTAACGACATTATCACCCAGCCCTTTGATTTTGTTTAATACATTTATCATGTATATAGCCATTTATCGCGTTGTACTGTCAAAAATCCATGGTTTTATCGTCTTTGTGGATATAAAGTTATTTAATAAATCTATGGTTACAAAGATTTTGGTGGTTAGAAAAAGAATTTAGAAACATTATGGTCTTGAGGCGGGAATCGAACCCGCGTGTTTGCTGTTTTGCGTATTGGTGTCTATTTCAACAGACTTAGAGATGGGTTATTGAATCGATGAAGTTTATGTGTACGTACGTCAGACTTCTGTGCGATCCCGTTTTCGCTCTCTTCGTCCCAGCGTCTCAACACTTTTCCCAGGGCCGCCGCGTAGTCTTCAGCGGGCTGCTTCACCTTCAGCAGCTTGTTCCAGAAGCAGTGGGCGGCTGGAAAGTTTAGTTCAAATCAGGAGAATAGAAAATAAAATTTTATTTACTATTTGATTTTAATTTTAACATTATATAAATGTTAGAAAGATTTTGGTAGTTAGAAAAAGAATTTCGAATTAAAATCAAATATTAGGTTGGGGAAAAAGTCTTTTCGCATTATAGTATGTATAAACTTGTAATAAAATCTCTTTGGCTATACTATTTGTATCTGGCTGGTTTTGGTATCATTGAAAGTTTAAATTTTAAAGAACATAATTCCAAATTCAAATTAGGAAAATGTGTGATTTTCATTTGTTTTTCGTACCGCCAAGATGAGTGAATCTAATGAAGAAATTCGATACATTTTAAAATTTTACTAATAAAAAGGTAAAAATGCAACGCAAGCCGCGAAAAAAATTTGCGATGTTTATGGACCTAGTGCAGTGTCTGTGAGAGTAGCACAAATTTGGTTTAAGCGTTTTCAATCCGGAAATTTTGATGTCAAAGATGCACGTCGCTCTGGTCGCCCTATTACAGATAAAATGGATGCCATTTTTGAAAAAGTGGAGCAAGATCGGCATGTGAGTAGTTACGACGTAGCTGAAGAACTGGGAATTGACCACAAAACAGTTTTGGCGCATTTGAAAAAAACTGGGTACACAAAAAAGCTCGACATTTGGGTACCTCACGAGCTCACTGAAAGAAACCTAATGAACCGTGTACTCATTTGTGATTCTTTATTACGACGTAATGAAACCGAACCATTTTTGAAGAAGCTGATAACTGGTGATGAAAAGTGGATCACGTACGACAAGAACGTGCGAAAAAGGTCGTGGTCAAAGGCCGGTCAGGCTTCACAGACTGTGGCGCAACCCGGGTTAACTCGCAACAAGGTGATGCTGTGTGTGTGGTGGGATTGGAAGGGCATTATTCATTATGAGCTGTTACCACCAGGCAGGACCATCGATTCTGAACTCTACTGCGAACAACTGATGAGATTAAAGCAAGAAGTTGAGAGAAAGCGGCCGGAATTAATCAACAGAAGGGGTGTGGTTTTTCATCATGATAACGCTAGACCTCACACATCTTTAGCCACTCAGCAAAAATTAAGAGAGTTTGGCTGGGAGGTGTTAATGCATCCGCCGTATAGTCCTGACCTTGCACCTTCAGATTTCCACTTGTTTCGGTCTCTTCAGAATTCTTTAGGCAGTGTCAGGTTAACATCACGAGAGGACTGCCAAAACCACTTTTCGCGGTATTTTGACCAGAAGTCCCAAAATTTCTATAGCAATGGGATCATGTCCCTACCTACAAGATGGCAAAAAGTTATCGAACAAAATGGTACCTACATACTTTAGTTAAATGTAAATAAACTAAATTAAAAAAAAATTTCAATTTTCTTAAAAAATGCGAAGAAACTTTTTCCCCAACCTATTAGTTTATAAAGCAAACCCAAGCTTAACCGAACGCACGGTATTTGTAAAAATATCTGCTTTGGAATGTTTGAAATTTATTTCTACATTGCGAGGGTACCCGTTGGCTTACAACGTGAAGTGTAAAGGTTAGAAGAATTTCGGCGAGTTAATTAGTATCTTGGGTGGCCGAGCGGTCAGGCACATGCCCGGATAGCAGCGGACGCGGGTTCGATTCCCGCCTCAAGATCATAATTTTTCGAAATTCTTTTTCTAACCACTAAAATCTTTGTAATATTTTATTTGTTTGGAGGAGCTCGATTGGTAAGCGATTGCGTAAACTAAGCTTACGTAGTGGACGTATGCGATGAGCTTCCCACTCGGCATGTCGGTATTTAGTGGGTAGGCCCAGACTAGCTGGGAGAATCTCACATAATGAATGAGAATCTCAAAATGAGAATCTCACATGGTCCGTGTGGTGACGGCAGAGTAGAATACAATTGTCACCAACCCAAATCTCTCCAAAAATCTCAGGGTTGGTGGGTATTAACGACTGCAGATGCAGCCGGGACCAACGGCTTAACGTGCCTTCTGAAGCACGGAGGGACTCGAGGTAATACATATTTGGTCACCCATCCAATGAACGGCCTTAGCGCAGATTGCTTGTTAGTTTACGCAATCGCAGACCAAGCGCGCTATGCCACTGCGTTAGCGAGCTCCTCTGCTTCACCTTGGTATATAATCTACAAATGTATATTAGATAATGATATACTATATACGGCCGTGTGGTGACGGCAGAGTAGAATACAATTGTCACCAACCCAAATCTCTCCCGTGGGTGTCGTACAAGGCGATTAAGGATAAATCAGTGATGAGGAATGGGCAGCAGAGTTCCTCTTATACCACTTAGCAATGTACTGCGACACTTTTGTGCCCGATATATGGCAATAGGCTCGCCACCTATTACATGGGACCTAACATGGTTGGCGAAACGTGGGTGCTATTCACCTCTGCCTACCCCTTTGGGGATATAGGCGTGATTTATGTATGTATGTGTATATTATACGGGGGAAGGTGTCTGCGTGACGATCTACAGAGTGAAATCGAAATGAATCGACATTTTTTTATGGGGGGTCCTAGTGATATCAAACATTATATTAGTGAGGTTTAAAAACAATTCTAAGTCGACAAAAAAAAATTGATATTTTTTTGATTTCTTTTACTATTGATCTTTTACTTTTATTAATATTGATATATACAGGTTTAAAACATAAAACAAAAAAATTTAATATGAAATTTATTTTAGAAAAAAATAATATAAAATAAATTCTTCATATTAAATAAAACTAAATGAATCGTTCGCAATTCGCGGGTTGCTAAGCGGACTGGTGCGCGCGGCTAGGTAGTACAACGCCGTAGGTACAATCACGCGCAAAGCGCGTCGACTGCAATGCAACTAATAAATCTAATAATTGCGTTCTTGTATTTCATTACTTAATGTTTCATTACAATTTTAATTGTTACTATAACAATCATTATGTCCTGATTGTTATAGTAACAATTAAATGTCCTGTAGAATTCTAGACTTACCTGAAATGATAACCTTGTGACCAACAAGGGTCCCTCCACATATTTGCATGTAGGGATTGTACCCCTTGGAGTAGATGGCTGCATGCCAGGACACCTCTCCGAGCACTGCGTCTCGACCCCCATACACGAGGCCCACGGAATTGGGGACCAACGTGCCGCACTCTAAAAGCAAAATAATAAATAAATATTTTTACACTCACACCTATCATCTAGCCCAAAGTAAGTAGCCTAAGCACTTGTGTTATGGATACTAGATGACGGACATATTTTTAATATAATTATGTATATAAATATTGAAAATATACTACATAAACATATTCACAACCATGACTCGGAAACAAACATTTGTGGTCATCACAAAGTTTGCCCCTACCAGGATTCGAACCCGGGACGTCTGGGCCAATACCCAGCAATCTGAGCATTCGACCAAGGCGGCCGTCAAATGATGAGGTAAAATCAATTTGGGTCTTTAGAAAGCGCTCTTTACAATAATAGTACATACAACCAATTGGCAATTGTCACCACCCCAAATCTCTCCCGTTGGTGTCGTACCGGCGACTAAGGATAAATCAGTGATGAGGAATGGGCAGCAGCGTTCCTCTTGTACTTTTGGCGATTGGCTAGCCAACTATTACATGGGACTTAACATAATTGGCAAAACGTGGGTGCTAGTTCACTTTTGCCTACCCCTTCGGGGATATAGGCGTGATTTATGTATGTATTTATGTAAGGTCGATAAAACAAAGAATGACGTCTCAGATCGCAAGTATTTGATAAAAGAGGCTTTTTTTATCGCCCTTGGTAAGTATGCATATAGTTTTATGTACCAGGAAGTGAGATTTTCCGTATGCGTAGCGGAAGGAAAAGTCCAGTTTATGGTTGGGTGTGACTAATAGTACAATTCTCAAACATGCATGGAAATATTGTCATTACTTTCGAAAAAAGAACACGCCGAGTATCTATCGAATTTACAGAGAAACAAAATCGTTTGAAAATTTATAGCAAAAAAATATCGATACAAAAAATCGATTGCCCTAGACAAAGTAACATACCGACACAGATAACGCAGTTCGATAAAGCAAAATGTATGGGATTTGACGTGAGTCGTCGTGAAATCACGTGACCAAAATCGTCTTCGAAAGTTTCTAGTTATGTTGGTAGCGCAAGCTAAGATGCTGTAGATACCAAAGTAATATTTGGTATTTAAGTTACCCTACTCTAGTACATGTTCGGATCCACAAACGAATAATTTTAAGTGTACTAGTTTATGCTACGATTATACGCGTTACCTTAGTCAAGGTAAATTATCCCTATTGTACCAATGTTAGTTGTCAACCAACTCAAACGTTTCTATAAAGAATTATAGTAGGAAACGCGCGAAATATCGGCCGTAGTTTCTATTTTCGTTGAATTATAGTAGACCCACAGGACCGTTTTTTGTATTTGGAACAGTACAAACAACGCCTTTTATACAACATTGCTGGAGCGTTGTAGGTAATGTTCCGAATTCAAAAAACGCCCCAGCAATGGATCTTCTCATATAATTTTTTTTCGAAAATAATGACAATATTTCCATGCATGTTTGGAAAAGTCATATTAATAAATCATTAAATAACATCAATTCTTACACTGAGGAGCTTGATGTCGCAGTCGCGTAGAGCGCTCGGCCTACAATTCAATTTCCCTTAGGACATTGGATGATTACCACCAAAAATGTTATGTCTCGAGTTCCTCCGTGCTTCGGAAGGCAGGTTGTGCCGTTAGTCCCGGCTGCATCTGCACACTAATACCTACCAACCCCCACTGGGCCAGCGTAGTGGGTTGTGGCCCATTCCTCCTAATATTCTTCCATCCATAGGAAAGGCCTGTGCCCCGGCAGTGTGGAAATTAAATATTCTATTAATTATTCTAATACTAAATAGATTTTTCATTTCTCATGCTCTGAAAGTGCTTATTTGTGCAGGATATAGGCTGCACAAAATCGAATTTTGTGCTCTAGAGCATTAACGTATCTACTCATAAATAAGTCTATATTAAGGCAAAGAAAATGAGCCATGCAGCCAAACGCAATAAGAAATCAGAGATAGAATTTGTTATTTTATATTATTTACTTAAATTTATTTGCCTAATGTGTTTTTAAGACATAGAAGATATTAAAATTTTAATTCAAGTAAGTACGGTAGGTTATTTAATTAATTTAAGAAAATTATTATTTTAAAATTTATTTAATACTTGGCTGTCTGGTAGCCCAAGCCTAATATCAATGGGAAAAACAATTTCCTTCAGTATTCAAAACTGTACTAATTTTAGTTTTAATTTTAAGAAATGTTATGATAAACTACTGTTTTATTTCCTCGCAATTGAAGTGAAAAGCAGAGTTTCTAACTCGTCCACAAAAACCATTTTCATCCTCGACATTAATATCAGCCCTCGCCTTCGATCGGGCTGCTGAAAGTCTCGGACAAAAACGATTCGTTTTGTGCACTTTATGGTAAATCTACTATTAATTATTCTTACACTCACATGTATTTTCCAGCTAGCTACCGTAAGGAGCATAAGCACTTGTGGGTCGCATGGACATGGCCGTGGACAAAATCTCCTCGGGGAAAAGAACATATTTTCCTCTCGCTTTAACTCACACTAAAGCCTGAGACAAAACACTTTTTCTCAATCACACGATCAAAATCTCACACGAGATGTTGTCCAGGTAGGGGCACTGGATGCTTTTATATGCCCCACAGTGTTTATTTGTCTGGCGAAAGGTGGACAAAGGGTGTGTTGGTGTGTATGTATTATTGTTTTTGCTCTCAGCTACACACAGATTATTTTAATCTAGGTATTGATATTTTTCATGATCATTTATGTATAACAAATGATGGACTGTATGTTACACGGTCTTAATAAATAAATTTAATATTTGACGTCCAGATTTTTATCTTCTATATTCTAATGTGAGCCCACTAGTTTTGGTCCCATTTCTCCATATAGTCTCCTAGTAATAGCAGTGAAATATTATTTTGAACCAGTTGCTTTCTCATTTCACAGTAAATAAATTGATCGTGAATCAAGAAGACAATGCACGGAGGCGGTAATTAACCATTATTAAACACGTATTTGATGCTTGAAAAAGTCGCCAGTATACCGTGGGTTATCTTTTGTGACCTGTCAAAGGCATTTGATCGCGTTACACACCAAACATTACTAGCGAAATCAAAACATTACGGTATTTCTACTTCATTAAAATCAGCAAAGTCGTATCTGGGCGATCAGACTCAATAAGTAGTGATTAATAAAGTCAAGTCTTCAGGCGTTACGAATGGGTTTGCTTCAAGGATCAATACTAGGACCATTGCTGTTCATAATATTTATGTGGACTAAAGCGGAAAAACTGCCAAAAGCAGCTAGTCGGTTTTCAAAATCATTTTCTTAACCTTTGTATTATTATGAGAAAAAGGCAGCAGCGTTCCTCTCTAGCAACCATCTAGCAATATACTGCTATTTATGTGCCCAATAAATGAGGAACATAATTGTGCGGCAAAACGTGGGTGTTGATTCACTTCTGCGTGCCAGATTTGTGTGCATGTAAATCCAGCTGTGTGTATATCAGATGTCAAAAGGATGTCAGGCAAGGTAATGAAATGAAACAACAAATACTTTTAATGCCAACACTTTATTTCAAAACACATCCTGTTAACATCAAAGAACATAGCTAGAATTACAACTAAAAATGATAGTATAGTATAGAGGGGGATTATATAAAGTATATTAAAGTAGTATATAGGCAGAGAAGAATACAATTGTCACTAGTAGTGACTCACTACATAAATCCTAGTTCTGTTCGATATAACAGATGTATTAGTGTATTAGTAATATACCGTACAGGGCAGTCTGAAACATTTTATTTTTAAACACTATGAAACTCGACGAAAAAGAATTTCGTGTTTTTATCATATCATCATAACAATTGCATTACCTGCCTATAGTTGTTTAATATTACATTACACTATTTATAATTCTATAAAATTCATTGTGTGAAATACTTTTTGTCTTTGGTAAACGTCAAAAATTAATTAAGGTTGTATTTGAGGTTTTAAAAACGGATTAAGTAGGTAATTGCAAACGCATCGTGAACCGACAAAAAAGTAGGTACTATCTAATAGGGATATTATGAATACTATCTGAATATTGGTGATAATTATTGAAATGTAGGTAATTAAGCCGGATTTGTGTTTGTCTTACGTGTTCTGTTGTGTTGTGATGTGATGCGTCAGAACGGTATGGGATTCATCTATGTGGTTGACGAGGTATAATTTTTTAATAAATGCGTTATGGAGGATGCCGTATCGTATCTCCCCTTTTTTGATTTATGCTAATCTTATACCGTCTTAATAATAAACTGGTAGTAAACATGATTACTATTCCGTGTTTTGTCTTCGTCTCACAAACATGATATTGAATGCGAGTAAAAGAGAAAACTGAGTAACTAGTCTATACTTAAACCGTGTTTATTAATAAGTTTTTATGTGAACTATGACGCATCAGCCGAAACACTTAACGAGGCTTTCGGTGAATGCGCCGCGTCAGTCCGCGGAAACGCATTAAATACAATTTTGTACAGCAAGCGATACCAATTCACAGTTTGATTAGCCAATATTTTAGTAATCTAGTATTGATACACAACTGAGATACTATTGATACGGTAACATTAGCAGAATTAGCCTAAATATTACACTAACTACCCGGCACATAGGTTTACAATAAGCGCAACGCAGAAAAACGTTTTCAGGTATTAATCGAGGTTCTTATAAATCGATGTTCTAAGAAGCCGTGTGGTGACGGCAGAGTAGAATACAATTATTGTCACCACCCCAAATCTCTCCTCTGGGTATCCGTACAAGGCGACTAAGGATAAAACACTGATGAGGAATGGGCAGCAGCGTTCCTCTTACACCACCTAACCTGGCAATGTACTGCTATTTTCGTGCCCGATAAATGGCAATAGGCTCGCCACGTATTACATGGGACCAAACATAATTGGCGAAACGTGGGTGTTATTTCACCTATGCTATCCCTTCGGGGATATAGGCGTGATTTGTGTGTGTGTGTGTGTGTGTGTGTGTGTGTGTTGTGTGTGTGTGTGTGTGTGTGTCTGATAAATCGGGATACCCGCTTCTGCGCGTTCAAAATTTAGCTAACCCCCGAATACAGAAACGCTATTCAAAGTTTGAGTCCCGCTTAACATTTAAGTATTGTCAAAATTGACGTTTTTCCATACAAATTCTGACAGGTAGTGTCCACTTAATTTTTAAGCAAGCCCCTAAATTTGAGTAGCGTTTCTGTATTCGGGGGTTAGACACTTTTCCATCAATTATACCTGCACAGACGACCGTCATTTTGGTTCAACTTACGTGCCAGGCACTATACCTAACTGATTAAAAAATAAACAACTAGGTGCTGCAAAAATAAAATAAATAAATATCTCACTATAAGGTAAAATATCAATAACTACCGCACTCAGAGACGTCAAATAACGCCAATGAGTACTTAATGTCAAAAAATGACAATTCAAAACTAGTCGCTATACTTTCTGGATTTATGGTTTAGATTAATATGAAATTTTTTGACATTAAATACTCATTAAAGTCAATTGACGTCTCCGAGTGCGGCAATAAGACAACAAAAGTTAATCTCTGATTAGAGCCAGCACTTACTGCCGCACTCAGAGACGTCAAATAACGTTAATGAGTACTTTATGCCAAAAAATGACTATTCAAAACTAATCGCTATTCTTGCCGGGTCTATGGTCTAGATTTAAATAAAATTTTTTGACATTAAGTTCTCATTAAAGTTAATTGACGTCTCTGAGTGCGGCAGTTAAGCACAATTTATTATTAAATAATTTGCGATCCGAGACTTTCTTTTCGATGCCCGAGGTAAGTAGTAAGTATTTTATATCACCGCCAGTAGGCCTATTCGCAAACATTTTTTTGACAGTTGAAAGTGATGATCACCGTACTATTTACTTATCCATTACTACGTTACTGTAACGCTATTGTGACACTTGTCCTGTGAAAACAGTAATGGATAAGTAAATAATTAGGTGATCATCACTTTCGACTGTCAAAAAAAGTTAGCGAATAGGCCTACTGGTCGGAAAGTGGCATTTTACGCCCGCTATCCGCAGGGAAAACCCTAATTCCTGGGGGCCTAGTCGAGTGGCTATTCTATTCGAACGAATACGTCCAATTTGACAACTTCACTTACATGTGACACGACTGTCGCCATTTTGTTTTTCCTGTAATACATCAGTTTGTATTCGTTCATTTGTATTCTATTCGTTCGAACAGTTTGGCACTTGTCTAGAGGGGCTGACCAGAAAGTAAATAAATTATAACTAAATAGATTCGTGTGTCGTCTCGCCGTGTGGTGACGGCAGAGTAGAATACAATTGTCACCACCCCAAATCTTTCCCGTGGGTGTCGTACAAGGCGACTAAGGATAAATCAGTGATGAGGAATGGGCAGCAGCGTTCCTCATATATCCACCTAGCAAAGTACTGCGACTTTTGTGCCCGATAAATGGCAATAGGCTCGCCACCTATTACATGGGACCTAGCATAATTGGCGAAGCGTGGGTGCTAGTTCACCTCTGCCTACTCCTTCGGGGATATAGGCGTGAATTATGTATGTATTGTATGTATGTAAATAGATTACCTTGGTCTGGCAAGCGTGGCATAAAATTAATAAATAAATTATCAACAGTGCTCGCTATCGAGAATAGCTGAGTCGTTAAATGAGGGATTTTCAGCCCGCTACGCATACGGAAAATCCCAGTTCCTGGCCTGTGGCAAGTATGGCATAAAACAAATAAATAAATAATCTAGGAACGCCAACTCCGTAAGAGCCGACTAAATTGCAGATTGTACCAATTTTCATACAAACTTATGATAACCCGCACATCTTTCCTACTAAATCGTACAACTGCAAATCCGCAGACTACGCAACTTAGTTGCTCGATAGTCGGCCAACTTGAAATCGCATGTCTGCGGTCGTTCTAGAAGTATTAACAGGTTAAATGTCATTGGGATTGTTTCTCCTAACAACGACAACGCTGCTGTTATTTATTATCAAGTTGAGCGTCGGTTTGTTGTCATCGCGCGTCATGTCAAGAGTGACGTTTGGATTGCCGAAGATGCGTCTAACGTTACTCGATTTCCCATTTACCACGAATCCCGAAGTCGTGCTTTCGACAGCACTAGCTTTCGGTTTGACTGGCACCCCTATCCTCCAATCACTATCGTCTATATCGTAATCAGGATCCTCGGTAACGGTCGAAGAACTAGAAGGTTTAACAGTCGTAGGAACAAGAGACTTGGAAGCAGTGAAGTAGACGAAATCGCTGATGTGAATCTCAACCTTATCCCGTATAAGAATAGTTATGTTAGTGCCGTTTCGTGCCAAACCTGGCTTGCAGGGGACCGGCTTGCTCCAGCTGCCTTCGCGGCAGACCATTTCTTCGAAGGAGTCATCGCTGTAGTAGTTCGGCCTGCATGACGGGAGGAGGACGGTGTCTGGTGGCATGTAGTCGGCGCAGGGTTTTGTCTCTTGAGTATTCGTCTCCAAGTTGGTGTACCGGCAGAGGTATGTGGCGCTTTGGTCTTTGGGCAGCTTGCAGAACACTGTTGACAAAACGGAGAGTTAAACGAAGTGTATAAAGGTGCTTTTCCTACAGAGCTGTCCAAGGATGTGATGCCAGTTTTCAGTAAGCCTATATAGCACGGGGCGTGGACAAAATCTCTGTCCACTACTTGTCAGTGTTTCGTCTCGGGATTTAGTGGGAGTTTGAGCGAGAGGAAAATATATTCTTATCCCTAGAAAGATTTTGTCCTGGAGTGTGTTTGAGGAGAACCAATAGAATCGCTCTATTTGATGGAAGAAGAAATGGAGTGATTCTATTGGTTCTATTCATCCCTACACCAACCCATGTCACCACCCCCATCTCTCCCGAGGATGTCATACAAGGCGACTAATATAATAAGTTATGAGTAATGGACAGTAGCATTCCTCTTATACCACCTAGGAACATACTGTGATTTGTGTTCTCGATGGATGGAAATGGGCTCGCCACCTATTCCATGGGACCTGAATCCTTTCAGGATTGTGAAGTGCCGATACGCAGAGTAAGTCAAGTCAAGTATTCAAAAAGCGTATTTCCTTTTTGAATACTTGACTTATGCGATAACGTTTTCAATCCCCTAAAACTTTACAAAATGAGAAAATTTTGGCATTTTTACATTCAATAAATCATCTAAGTCTGTACGTTTTTCTTTATAATTGGTACTAAAATTTACAGCTTCACAATCCCTTTAAAAGCTGGTGATAAGTGGGTGTTAATTCACCCTCTTCGGGGATATAGGCATGATTTTTGTATTATATCAATGAACGAACAAATAACGTAGAATGACTCATCCCCCGACTCATCCAATGGGAGTCGTAAAAGTCGACGTAGGGAGATTGCCCGGTGTAGACCAATAAGCACCTTGGGGCACCCGAATGGTGGAGGGCGAACCACCAACAACAGCGTACCCAAAGGCCGGCTGCAAAAGTTTTACAGTAAAACCTTAGCCAAAACCTTGAGCAGTATGGATTGAATGTTAACAATCCAAACAGTCTCTCCGTTCATCGGTTCATCCGGTGTGATGGACGATATGAATCAAAAGGGAGTGGATGGCTTGATGATGCTGACCGATATGAATGGAATTGGAAACGTGCTGCGCCGGCCCCAGACAGCCTGGGAACAGGGCAGGGAGTAGAAGAACGAATTTAACACTTATGAACTGTGTTATAAATAACCGCCTTTATTTTCAATAACTGTATATTATCATGGGTCAGACTCCATACATACTGGGACATCACCTTTACAGCTTAACAATCCTTTTTAATTAATATGTATGTATGTGTATAATGCTGTGTTGCCAGTCAACAAGAGGCGTGATTTTTGTATGTGTATAATTCTGTACTCACACACGCAGCTGGTCTCCTCCACGACCGAAGGGTACCAGGAGCCGTCGCTGCAGAACCGGTGCTCGGAGTCTACCACCCCGTACGGCGGGTTGCAGGTGATGTTCAGGATCAGACTGTTGAACGACTGGCCGGGCCGGGCGTTTGGCATGTTGGCGACGACGTAGGCGCCGTGCCTGGGGTACGGTGGCAGCTTGCACGCTCCACCAGGTCTGCGACAGGGAAAAATAAAAAACATAGAGACGATAACTCTTAGTAGCGTTATCTCCCTCTATACTTCCATCCATAGGGAAGGCCCGTGTCCCAGCAGTGGGGACATTATAAGGGCTGGTGATGATGAAGATGATGATAACTCTTCCGTGGATTCACCGAGCGGGTGCCAGGGTCCATAGTGTGTCAGAGAGGGAAGTTGGCAGCCTTGTGACCCAAGTCTTCTCCCTGCCCTGTTCCCAGTCTATCTGGGGTCGGAGCAGTATGTTTCCTCTTCCATTCATATGACAGACGTCATCAAGCCATAAACTCCCCTTTGATTCATATCATCCATCCCACCATAAAGGTGGTAGTCATGAATGAATGTATAGAAAAGAGACGGAACGGACCATGTCCAGAGACCTATGAATGGAGAGAGTGATTAGAATGACAACATTCCAATCCATACTGCTCAAGGTTTTGGCTTAGGCTTTACAGCCAGCCGCCTGCCTGACACCAACCCTCTTTGGGTACGCTGGTGTTGATGGTTTGCCCTACATTATTCGGGTGCCCCAAGGTGCTTATTGGTCTGCACCGGGCAATCTCCCTTAGTCGACTTTTACGACACCCATGGGATGAGTCGGGGCTGGCCTATTCTACGTTATTTGTTCGCTACCAGGCCAGCATAGAAGGTAGGACGTGTAGGCCTCAAATTTAAAAAAATCTTTGTGTGTTGGACAGTCCATTTGTCGAGGAAGGCTAAGACTATCCTAGTTTACTAACCGCAAACGCGAGCGAAGCCGCGGGCGACTACTGGGGGCCTAGACAGACAAAGTACCATACCAACAAAGATAATGAAGTTCGATAAAGCAAAACGTGTGGGATTTGACGTAAGTCGTCGTGAAATCACGTGACCAAAATCGTCTTCGTAAATTCCTAGTTATGTTGGTAGCGCAAGCTAAGACGCTGTAGATACCAAAGTAACAGGGCCGATCGTGACGAACTTCGACACGTTATCGTTATGAAACGATTGCCACTTGGCTACGGGCCCTGTCCTCTTATACGTAGCAATATACTGCGATTCACATGCTCAATATATGGCAATAGTCTCGTATAACAGGGGACCAAACGTATTTGGCAAAATGAGGGTGTTATTACACCTCTGCCTACCCGTTAGGGGAGAAAGGGTGATTTATGTAATGTGTATTGTATGAATGTATGTGCCGTGTGGTGACGGCTATTAGAATACAATTGTCACCGCCCCAAATCTCTCGCGTGGGTGTCGTACAAGGCGACTAAGGATAAATCAGTGATGAGAAATGGACAGCAGCGTTCCTCTTATACCACCTAGGCTAGCAATGTACTGCGATTTTGTGCCCGATAAATGGCAATGGGCTCGCCACCTATTACATGGGACCTAATATAATTGGCGAAACGTGGGTGCTAGTTCACTTCTGCCTACCCCTTCGGGGATATAGGCGTGATTTATGTATATGTTACCGGCAATATGTATAATCCGGTATTGTATACAATACCTAGGCAATGTATAGAATACCTAAAACGGGCAGGTAAAGTATGAAATAGAATTTATTTTACACTTTACCTAGGTATTCTATACAATGTCAAACTTGCAGCAGGTAATGTAATATTGTTTAACCTTAACTTGTAAACTTTTCTGTAAAAGCACAAGTTACTGTTCGTTGGTTCATGTACAAACCTAACCTAACCAACTTATTAACAAACTCATTTCGACCTATTTAGTTAGTTAGTTGGTTGGTTGGTTGGTTGGTTATATATTATGTTAAAAGATACTTATAATGTTTTGTTACAAACAAGAAGAATTTTAAGTTTCCTGTTATTTTTTTGTGATTTTAAAGTTGATAATAAAGTTTATTTCAAGTAAATACAACATGTTTTATTTGTCCGCTATTTGATAAGCAAGTCTGTTAAGATTTATTGATATTAACCGGCTTACCTAACATTAGTTTAGTCTTAAGATTTATTTATTTTACACATTACCGGTGAACCAGCAGGTATTCTATACAATCCCTAGGAATTGTATACAATACCTAGGTAAAGTATGAAATGGACAATGATATTCATGGTATTTCATACATTGCCTGGACGCCCCAGGGATTGTATACATTACCTAGGGATTGTATACAATACCTGAATTATACACATTGCCGGTAACATATATATGTATTGTATGATTAAATAAAAAAATACTCACGGTGCCAAAGTCGTCGTAACAGTAACCACCGGCGGCGTAGACCGATTACAGAGGTCATCCGACTCATCCGAGCCGTCGGCGCAATCCCTTTTCTGCACAAATCGAATACACTGGTTAACCCTTAATCGGACGGAAGTAATAATTTTCACCACTTGCAATTTGATATAGTAGTAGAAATACCTATTTTTAAAAGTAGCAACATTGAATATTGTGATTAGAAAAAGTTAGAAAAATTATAGTCGTCTTGATGCGAGCGGTTTGAGTAAGAACGCTTCAAGACTATAATTTTTCGAACTTTTTCTTAACACAATATTCTTTGTACTAATTTTTCTAACATTTATTGATCAAATTAAAATCGAAATGGTAGCAACATTGATTAGACATGTAAAGTCCGGTCGCGCGGTACGAAGAAATTCGTCTAATGACCATACATCATCAGATCATCACAGAGGCATTGAACAGCTGTCATCATCGCTGACAGCTGTTCAATGCCTCTGTGCGAGCGCAATAGCATTATATTTACGTACGAGCGACAGAGAAAAGTAATGTAGGGTCATTAGACGAATTTCTTCGTGCCGCGCGACCGGACTTTAGTCAAGACAACATTTAGTAAAATGTGCGGAGTCGACTTAAGTCTTCATTAAATATTGTATTTACAAAACTAAACTTAAGATAGTTTTAATTATAAAATATAATTTGACAAAATTGGTCAAATTTAATATTACATGAATAACTTTTCCAGTACTTTATTTGTGGTACCTGCACATGTTTTACGGTCAGGCGTGGATATAGCCCTAAAAAATGTTCAGGAACTTTTTGATGATGATAATAATATGTTCTGATTATGATGTGATGTGGTGTCATGTGATGTTACGTGATGTGATGAGATGTGATGTTTTGTGACGCGACGTGATACGATGTGACGTGATGTGATGTCACATGATGTAAAATATTCTTTCATACGATTTATATAAACAAACGTTCTGTCACCAGCAATGCACGTAGCGTCCCGGTCCAAAAATGATTACGTTGAAATACAATGAATATTGCGGTTAGAAAAAGTATGAAAAATTATAGTCTTGATGCGGGAATCGAACCCGCGTCCTCCGCATTCCGGGCAGATTTCTAAACCACTCGGCCAACCAAGACGTTAAATAACTTGGCGTGTATTAATGAAAAGGACGTTTCTTATAAATTTTTTTTTGTATGACCCCAAATGTGTATCTCATAGGGTTTCTCCTCTTTTAATTGGAGCAGACTACAACTAATGGTCTACCAGTTCGACAGGATTTGGCAACATTTTCGGATTGCTGCAGCACTTATAATGCTTTCTACCTGCCAATTCGGGACAATGCATAAGCCGACATGATAATTAATTACAATCTTATACGACAATTAAAATCATAGATGATTCATTCTGAAAATCATCAATCAATAATGATATTATGTATTAACACTGGTATTTTATTTTTTTCTTTTGTTATCTTATCAAAATATTCCTAGCTCTGAGCACTTTTACACTATTTGCTATTGGTTCGGTAACACATTCTCTTTTATTGGATTTTGATTTCAACATTATATAAATGTTAGAAAAATTATTACAAAGATTTTGGTGGTTAGAAAAATAATTTCGAAAAATTATGATCTTGAGGAGGGAATCGAACCCGCGTCCGCTGCTAAACGGGCAGGTGCCTGACCGCTCGGCCAACCAAGACACTAATGAACTTGCCGAAATTCTTCCAACCTTTACACTTCACGTTGTAACCCAACGGGTACCCTCGCAATGTAGAAATAAATTTCAAACATTCCAAAGCAGTTATTTTTACAAATACCGTGCGTTCGGTTAAGCTTGGTTTTGTTTGAACCAAAGATTTCACCGCATCACGACCATAATTTTTCGAAATTCATTTTCTAACCACCAAAATCTTTGTAAATTCTCTTTTATTTAGAATAGATGGCATTGGTGTTGAGTAAGTAGACCAACGTTCATCATATGTTTGCCCCTTCTCCTTTCTCTAACCTTTACACCACTTCGCGTTGTAAGCCAACCACGTTGAAATACTCACATTGTTACACTCCGAGCCCTGGTCGACGCAAGCGCCGTACGCGCACTGGAATACGTACGAGGGACACCGTTTGCCCGCGCACGCGGTCAGCGTCTCATCTGACCCGTCCGGGCAGTCTGGTGTCCCGTCGCAGTGCGAGTACGCCGGGATGGTTGAGCCGTCGCCGCACTTGAAGGTGCCCCTGCAACATTGTTCTTGCAATTAGAACCGTTGCCCGGTGGTGGCTGTGTGATGACTGCAGAGCAGAATGCAATGATGGTGACCAATCTCCAAGATGGATGGAGTGCAAGGTGACTAGCTCCCGAACACTGACACGCTACCACATGAGTACCTAAATAAACGGAACAAAGTAAAAGCTTGTCAACTGGCTGTGCGAGCGTAACCGGTTTCTTCCAGTCTCGCCCTGAATCTGAAGCATTCTTTATTTTATCGCCCTTTGTATCTACTACGAGTATTATGTATAAGATTACCTCACGTCCTCCTCCTCGTTCCGGCATCGCGGCAGCAGCTCGTCGGAGTTGTCCGCGCAGTCCTGCACGTTGTTACACGGCGCGGTGCCGTCGACGCACGCGCCGTACATGCACCGGAACCAGTTCGAACGGCAACTGGCAATGGGCACGCTCACAGATCAACAACTCCAGGCGCCAGGGGGAGGTTACAACGTACATTTTATATGGCCACATAGTTGTGGTCAAGTCACAAGAAGTTATAATTTTATTTTGATAATAATAGATACAAGTTAAAAGTAGGTTTTACATTTGTGGTGAATAACATACTCTGTATCCAGACTAACTTCAATAAGAGATGTCATATGTATTTCCGTAATTTATTTTCATTTCCAAAAAGACAATTGTCTTTTTGGAAATAAGTTATTAAAATAATTAATAAATTATAAGAAATACACGAATTTATTCAAAGTGATGTAGGCTCTGTGACAGTTTTCGAACGACTGGCGCGTTGCGTCGGGTGTTTCTAGAAATATACTACGCGCCTGCGTCGGATGGCGTGTTTACTCCACCATGGGAAACACACCGACCTGGCACGTCTGGATCGGGTGGCGTTCATAATGTGACCATGTCTATAGAAAAAAAATACATTTGATTCGACTCAACACGCGTCGTGTTTCTACCAGGGGCGGCTGTATCTTACGTGTCTTTTGCACTGTCAGTCAGGGCGAATATGTTGGTACATAGATTTGGTCGCTGCAGTGATGCTGTGAAAATAGCACTTTTCAAAACATACTGTGTCCTTCTATTCGTCCAGCTTATGGGTTAACTATACCAAAAAGGCTTACAGTGCCCTGCGTATTCAATACAATAACGCGTTTAGGGCGTTGTTGCGGCTGCCGCGGTTTTTTAGCGCGTCTGAGATGTTTGCGTTAGCTGGGGTGAATAGCTCTGAAGCTATCTTGCGAAAAAAGACCGCTCTATCGTTGTACAGAATACGCGGCGGCAGCCATAGCGTCCTCAAAAGATGGTCCATAGTGGGGATTGTCCATTAATTGACTCAATGACAAAACGAACAGTGTCCCTTTTAAAAATAGAGTACTAACATAGCTCTTAAGCCTTTGCTAACACATTATGGATTCCTGTTGTCTGAAATAAATACTTTTTATTTTATTTTATTAAGTGCGCTCGTGCGCTGAACCACCAATTCAAAAGATTAAAAAATTTTGTGACCGATGGATGACCTCTCGTTATCAGTATAGTTTCGCTGTATACATAAATACATAAATCACGCCTATATTCCAGAAGGGGTAGGCAGAAGTGAACTAGCACCCACGTTTCGTCAATTATGTTAGGTCTCATGTAATGGGTGGCTAGCCTATTGCCATTTATCGGGCCCGAAAATCGCAGTACATTGCTAGGTGGTATAAGAGGAATGCTGCTGCCCATTCCTTATCACTGTTTTATCCTTATCATCATCATTATCCGCGTGACGCGTTAATTATTGCTTGTTTTTGTTGACATTACGTAATTGTTTTTTTTGTTGGTTCTATTATATAGTGTGTGTGTGTGTGTGTGTGTGTGTGAGTGAAAATCAGTATAAAAAATATTATAGTGAGCAAGTATAGTGCACCACCAGTTCGATGACCAGCCGCCACTGGTTTCTATCATGATTTTTCGAACTTTTTCTAACCTCAATATTCTTAGTATCATAAAAAATTTTGATCAAATCTTCTTCAAAGTCTTCATCTGACTATCGTTAATACATAAATCACTGTATTCAGAAATTGCTTGTATGTCGTGGCGTCGCATGTTGGTAATGTATCGGGTGTCTACACGTTGAGTCGCATCGCGTTTTAATAATCTGTTTCCACCTTCAATGTGACGTCACGTCAGGATACAATAGGGCGAATGGCGATTGGCGATATACTATACATTATAGAGTAAAAAAACTATTTTTTTAATTTACTTATAATATTTGAATTGTATTTTTAAGAAATTATATATCGACATTTCTCGTTTACTTTTTATGAAATCTTTCTTAAATAAACATGCATTTTTATAATTGTGCTTACATGGTGTAAAATACCCTAATAATATTTACCTCTACCTACCGCTTCCGGGGTTAAATAGGCTTAATTTATATTGTATTTATTATATATGTTTTTTATTATATATGTATACATACATGCATACATAAATGTTTCCTAATTACTGCATTCATAATTAGTTAGGTACCTGTCGACTACATACCTTCTGAACCAAAGGATGTGTAATAGGTACATGTATACTAATAGCATCTAAAAGTAAGGCAGATTGAAGGAAGAAATTTGAATTTTATAAAATCAAAGCGAAGAACCCACAGACCACAATGGAAGTAGCATTAGAAATTGAGGCTAAAACAAACCATGCAAACAAGGTGTAGATTCTGTTTTTTTTGTCAAAATAAACTCAAGACAAATTGGTATTGATTTTTGCTAATATAGGTACATAAATATAAAAACACGAATCATATAACTCTAATAATAGTATAATACTAGTATTATTCCTGAACCTGATTATGTAAGCCTCTTTCAATTGGTTTCATCTACTTGTCACTCTTACACTTTGGATTATTCTCAATGAGTGACAGTGACATGTAGACGAAAGCGATTGAAAGAGGCTTACATAATAACCCAGCTGGTTTAGTCTCAGAAACGCTATCAAAAGCGCCAATTAATTATGAATAAATTTAATCACCTATTAAAATATTTAATTTTTTAACTCTTTGTTCATAACCAACCTCTTAGGTAAATTCATTTCAAAACACTAAACAGAATGGACACCGAATTCAGTTTTTTTTTCGTTCGTTCCAAAACCAAATAAATTATGGAAAGTTTTAATTTAATTCACATTCTTAATTTTAAGGAGGTTTGTTTAAGATTCATATTTCACCTTCTGGGAATATGAACTTTAACGATTTCCGAATGCCCCTTCCAAAGCTTCTGTTTAGCACTTTTATGTCCGATGCCAGAAGGCTTTTTGTAATTCTTCGATCTGCAATAGAAAATATTAACACTGAAATTACTATCAGACAGACAGAACCGACCTCTTTGGTTTAAAGTAGGTAGACATGCATGTTTATTTTTGAGACCGATTCGCTATTCTAGTTTTTATATTAATATTGTCATTAAAATATTATATCTATATTAATAGCTAACTGTTTATGTTTTGCAACCGGCCAAATAAAAACGACCCGGTGCAAGCACCTGGGTCGTTTTTATTTTTATTTAAATTTTAATTTTTATTAAATTTAAATAAAAATAAAAACGACCGCCATTTTTATTTAAAAAACACCATTAATATAAAGTTGGTAGTACAACTTAATATTAATGAAATCCATAATTTAAAAAGATTTAAGATTTAAAAAAAAATACATAATTTCATATTAATATCAAAAAGCACATATGTAATACCTTTTTACTTTTAGTATAGACAATAGCTTTAAAAATTAGAAGGGCTGGAGTAAATTTTAGAATGCCAATTATTATTTCTTAGCAGATAGCTCAATTTGTATGAGGCCACCGTTATTTGTTTTTATTAGAAGACCAAGTATGACACCTACTTGGTCCATGGTTTTAGCACATACGCAAAGGAGTTACTAGAAATGAAAATAAAAAAAAATGCTAGAAACACATTTTTGAAACACGACGCGACCCGATGTAACACGAGGCGTGTTGAGTCGAATCAAATGTATCGCTTTTCTATGGCCACAAACACACATGAACACCCGACGCGACACTGGTAGTTCGGCGTCCACACGTGGAGTCGCGTCGCGTTTCAAAAATGTGCCAGTGTCATTACGACAGTTGGTGTTTTAGTTTTAAAATTCTCCCTATATTTTAGGGAAGGCAAAGGGTCTAGCCCATACAGCCAAGTCTTTAGTGTATATTTTATCTGTAGTCGTATGAAATAATGAGTGGGTGAAATGTATGAATGAAATGAATTTTACGTTAAAATATGGGTGCCACATATTTTAACGCATCTAGGGAGTGCTTGGCGCGAATTGAATGGTAACAGAGTTAATGATGGTGCTTGATGAAATGGATAAAACCACTTTTTATAGTGATCTTCACCACAACATAAAACACATCATGAGACTCATTTTCAATGATTCTACATAATTGCACATCAACACGGATGCTTGTGCATCAAAATAACACCACTTTCACTGCACAAAATCCACTCTGAAACAATTTTTGAATTAGTGAAAAAAAATCTGACTGTCACCACGAAACGCGCCAAACACTCTCGTTGGTGTTTTTTTTTTGGGTTAAATTCTCCCTATATTTTAGGGAAGGCAAAGGGTCTAGCCCATACAGCCAAGTCTTTAGTGTATATTTTATCTGTAGTCATATGAAATAATGAGAGGGTGAAATGTATGAATGAAATGAGTTTTACGTTAAAATATGGGTGTCACACATTTTAACGCATCTAGGGAGTGCTTGGAGTGAATTTAGTGGTAACAGAGTTCATGATGGTGCTTGATGAGGTGGACAAAACCACATTTTATAGTAGTTTTCACCACAACATCAAACACGTATCAAGACTTATTTTCAATGGTTCTGCATAATTGCACATCAACACGGATGCTTGTGCATCAAAATAACACCACTTTCACTGCACAAAATCCACTCTGAACTAATTAAAGAATTATCGAAAAAAAATCTGACTTACACCACGAAACGCGCCAAACACTCCCCGACAGTTGGTGCTGAAAATTGGTTATCACTCACAAGGCTCACAAGGATTTTGCACATAATTATGACCGCAAAGGAGTTACGATCGTACAGCCACGTCAGTTAGTGTTGAAAATTGTTAAGCACTCACACGTTCTTCCTGCAAAGCGCAAAAGTCTCGTCGCTCCCATCAGAGCAGTGTTTGATTCCGTCGCATTTGTCGTAAGAGGAGATGCATGTCCCGTCCTTGCACCGAAACTGATTCTTCCTGGAAGTTAAAAAAAGAAAGTTACGGTAGGTATTGCCGTGTGGTGACGGCAGAGTAGAATACAATTGTCACCACCCCAAATCTCTCCCGTGGGTGCCGTACAAGGCGATTAAGGATAAATCAGTAATGGGGAATAGGCAGCAGCGTTCCTCTTATACCACCTAGCGACATCTGTTGTTATAAACGGTTTTGAATCAAAGGTGTACATTGCTGAATCTGGAGTACCACAGGGATCAATTCTGGGACCGGTTCTATTTTCTATATTCATCAATGACATTACAAATCGTATAATACATTGTAGGTATAGTCTTTTTGCTGATGATTTAAAACTATTTAGAGTGGTCAATACATCAGCCGATGCTGGGCTTGTGCAGGAAGACATTAATAATATCAACCTGTGGTGTAAAGAGAATAGGATGATTCTTAATTCAAAAAAGTGTTACTTCATCAAATACACAAGGAAAATAAACACCTCAAAAAGAATATATTACTTAGGAGACAGTGCACTAGAGGAAGTCAATGAAATACGTGATTTGGGTGTTACAATTGACTATAAACTCACTTTCAAATCTCATATAGAGACAATAGTAAAAAAAGCCTCACAGATACTCGGGTTTCTACATCGTAATACGAAGGGTTTCAGTAATTTAAATACTAAGATAGTATTATACAACTCACTGGTGCGCAGTCATCTTGAGTATGCGTCTTCTGTTTGGAATCCATTCTACAGCTGCCACTCGCAACGAATTGAAAGTGTACAGCGTTCTTTCACTAGATCACTTGCATTCTCTTGTACTGGTATATCTCATAGGATCGATTATCATAGCCGCCTTGCATTTTTTGGGATGACTGCGCTTCGCACAAGACGAAAGCAACGTGATTTGTATTTCCTATATAAATCAATTCACGGTGCCATTGACTGTCCGTACATGGTTAATAACATCAAGCTAAATGTTCCATATTGCCACCCTAGATATCCAATTAAAAAACTTTTCGGTCATACATTATGCAGGACTAATCTTGGACGAAACGCACCATTGATGCGAATGTGCTCGTCTTATAGTGAGATCAGCAGTAGCGTGGATATCTTCTCGGGCTCATTGAGACATTACAAGAAAGAGGTTTCTGAAGTGCTAAGTAGAAAGTGATAATGATATTCTGTTTTCTTTTTCTTAAATTAAATCATAAACCTCTTTAATTTAATTTATTTTAGAAATACTGTTCGATTTTAATTTTAATTTTAACTTTATAACATTATATAAATAATTAGTAAAAAGACCAAACAAACTTTCTAACCACCAAAATCTTTGTAATTCTGTTTATATAAAGTTGTGTACGCCTGTAATTGGCCCACATATCAGAATGTAACCCTTTACTTTATATTATTTTATATTAATTTAATATGTGAGCTGTTGGTGTGCCTTAATAATAAATAAATAAATAAATCTGTGCCCGATAAATGGCAATAGGGCAATTGCCACCTATTACATGGGACCTAACATAATTGGCGAAACGCGGTAGCACCCGCGTTCACTTCTGCCTACCCCTTCGGGGATATAGGCGTGATTTATGTATGTATGTACAGAGTATAAATGGTACGAAACACTGTGAATAACAGTGCAGAACTTACGAAAGTTTGTCAAAGGCGGCTCTCACAGAATCTTACCAAATATGACTGGGCAGAGAGAGGCCGGGGTGGCGGAGGTAAGTGTTGACTAGTTGTCAAGGGATCCCTTAAACCTACACTTTGGTCGCAAGTCCCAAGCGCTGTCACTGACTTCCCCCTCCGCCACACTATGGACCCGTCACCCGCACGGTGAATCCATGGAAAGGTTAGTACGTCTCATACACAGATATATCAATTTAAGGAGATTGGCTGAAACGCTTCGTTTATAGGGAATCCGAGTGTCGCAATCTCAACTCACGCACACAGATTTAAAACCCCCGCACTTATTATCACGACACGAGAAACTGTGTGTGTAAAAATGCGGGTAGCGTGTCGATATAGATATCGATACTTTTACTAATACTGTGCTGTAAAAAGATTTAAAATAATAAAACGTATAATTCCAAAATAATAATAAATAATAAAAAGCATATTTCCAAAATAATACAAAAATACAGTTATCGATAGCGCCCTAACTAGGTAATCCTGTCTTATGGGGGCTGGAAATGATTTAAAAAAAACAATTGTCGTTTATCTACGACAGACGACACATCACTGAAATTAAATGTCTTTTTTGTGACATTTTGTAATCTCATCATGTGGTCTCATACATATATAAATCACGCCTTTATCCCTGAAGGGGTAGGCAGAGGTGAATGAACAAACCCACGTTTCCATAATTAGGTTTGGTCCCATGTGGTGGCGAGCCTATTGCCATTTATCGGGCACGGAAATCGCAGTACATTGCTAGACGGTATAAAAGAAACGCTGCTGCCCATTACACATTGCTGTTTTAACCCTTAGGCATCGTCCTTATAGAACGCGACTGCGCGATCATCATCATTCAGCCGAGAGACGCCCACTGTTGGGCACAGGCCTCCCCAAGGATCTCCAAACCGGTCGGTCCTGCGCTGCCCGCATCCAACGGCTTCCCGCGACCTTCACCAGATCGTCGGTCCACCTCGTGGGGGGCCTGTACCAACGCCATTCTCGGACCTTTCCGCCCCAACGGCCGTCAGTCCTCCTCGCAATGTGCCTTTCTCTAATCTCCAATTCTTCGGGCTATGTCGTTGACCTTAGTTATCCTGCGGATCTCATCATTTCTGATATGATCACGCAGGGAAACACCGAGCATAGCCCTCTCCATTGCCCTTTGGGTGACTTTGAGTCTTCTTATAAGGCCCATTGTAAGCGTTTCGGTGCCGTAAGTCATCACTGGCAACACACACGCATTGAAGACCTTTGTCTTTAAACATGCGCGATCATCGCAAGCTCGAAAACCATCAAACTTGAATAGGTGTCCTGTCCTAACCAAAACGCGCGACTCAAATGTTTGTACGATGCCTTAGTCGCCTTGTACGACACGCGGGAAAGATAGGGGTGGTGACAATTGTATTCTGCTTTGCCGTCACCACATGGGAGACAACAACAAAAAAATAACATTGTAATCAGTCACATTTCTTTACCTGCACGTGGAGACCTGTCTCTTGGAGCGACGTGACCCTGATGCAGGTTCGACGACGAATTCACTGCAACATAATGTTAACGTTATCATAAATTTTCCTCTTCTTCCTCTTCTTCTCCCTTCAGACGTCATCAAGCACCCACTCCGTTTCGATTCAAAACACCGGAAAAGTGCTGTTAATTAATGAATGTGTAAAAAGAGTGATGGATCTTTCCATGACCGATAAACGGAGAGAGAGAGTTCCAATCCATACTGCTCAAAGTTTTGGCTTAGGTTTTACAGCCGGCCGCCTGCCTGACACCAACCCTCTTTGGGTACGCTGCTGTTGGTGGTTTGCCCTCCACCATTCGGGTGCCCCAAGCTGCTTATTGGCCTACACCGGGCAATCTCCCTGAATCGACTTTTACGACACCCATGGGATGAGTCGGGGCTGGTCTATTCTACGTTATTTGTTCGCTCCCAGGCCAGCATAGAAGGTCAAATTCAAATCAAAGTAATAAATAAATAATGGCTGTAATATATACTCACTCAGCGACAAACGTCTTGTTGAAGCACTCTGGGAGCAGCTCGTCCGAGCTATCCGCGCAGTCGGAGACACCGTCGCACATGGACAAAAGCTGTACGCAGCCTCCGTATGCGCACCGGAATTGGGTTTCCTCGCAACTGTAAACAAATTAAATAATCTATTCGATTTAAATTTTAAAATTATATAAATTTCGATTATTCATTATATATTATATATTCTTTCTTATATTATATATTATATATTCATTAATATATAAGGTTCGATTCCCGCCTCAAGATCATAATTTTTCGAAATTATTTTTCTAACAATCAAAATCTTTGTACTAATTTTTATAACATTTATATAATGTTAAAATTAAAATCGAATACATTATATAAATGTTAGAAAAATTAGTACAAAGATTTTGGTGGTTAGAAAAAGAATTTCGAAAAATTATGATCCGCGGCCGCTGCTATCCCGGATAGCATAATAATTTTTGAAATTCTTTTTCTAACCACCAAAATCTTTGTACAAATTTTTCTAACATTTATATAATGTTAAAATTAAAATCGAATAGTTTATAAAGCAAAGCTTAACCGAATACACGGTATTTGTAAAAATATCTGCTTTGGAATGTTTGAAATTTATTTCTACATTGCGAGGGCAATGTCGGTCTTCGGAGATATAGGCGCAATTTATGTATGTATGTATGTACAATTGTATTCTACTCTGCCGTCACCACACCTACATAATCCTACATAATATCGCGTTAATTCCTATTCTAAGTTTCTAACCTATATTGACAATACACCTTCTTCTTCCTGCCCTGTTCCCAGTCTATCTGTGTTCGGCGCAGTATGTTTCCTGTTCCATTCATATCGGTCAGACGTCATCAAGCCACCCACTTCCTTTTGATTCATATCATCCATCACACCGTAAAGGTGCTAGTGATGAATGGAGAGAGTGATTGGAACGACAACATTCCAATCCATACTGCTCAAAGTTTTGGCTTAGGTTTTACAGCCGGCCGCCTGCCTGACTCTTCGGGTATTGAATTTACTTCGCTCTGGTCTTGTTCGTCTTGTTGGTAGTATTGTATTCTCTTTGGTATTGGGTGGAATAATTAAAATAATTGGGAAATTATCTAGAGACTATTTTTTAAAGAGAATACAATCTATTTTTCTCTTCGGAATATATATTTTTTGACAATCCTATTTTTTTTTTGTTAAATTCTCCCCTATATTTTAGGGAAGGCAAAGGGTCTAGCCCATACAGCCATGTCTTTAGTGTATATTTTATCTGTAGTTTTATGAAATAATGAGTGGATGAAATTATGAATGATATGAATATTACGTTAAAATATGGGTGTCACACATTTTAACGCATCTAGGGAGTGCTTGGCGCGAATTGAATGGTAACAGAGTTCATGATGGTGACTGATGAAGTGAGCAAAACTACTTTTTACGTTGTTTTCACCACAACATCAAACACCATCACAAGACTTATTTTCAATGATTCTGCATAATTGCACATCAACACGGATGCTTGTGCATCAAAATAACACCACTTTCACTGCACAAAATCCACTCTGTAACAATTTTTGAATTAGTGAAAATAAATCTGACTGACACCACGAAACGCGCCAAGCACTCTTTTTTGACAATCCTATTTTTCATTGACAATATAAAAATAGACAATAAAAAAACCACAACTAAACAAAGAGTTCTAATGAAATTAGACAGGTACGCTGTTATGTTGTTGGTGGTTTGCACTTGTGTTGTGTTGTTTTGCATTCGGGTGCCTCAAGGTGCTGATTGGTCTACACCGGGCAATCTCCCTTAGGCGACTTTTACGACACCCATGGGATGAGTCGGGGCTGGCCTGTTCTACGTTATTTGTTCGCTCCCAGGCCAGCATGGGATATGCTGGACAACACCAACGTCGTTTAAGTTTTTTTTAGTACTTTGTAACAAGCGCTAGTCTCTGATCTCGGTACACATCGCACACGGGCAGACAATGCCCCATAGTCAGAAAACACCTTCATGCCTTCCGCTCCAGTCCGGCTAGCATTACCAAACAAACACGACATGATATAGCCATTTATAGAAGACCCATAATGATAATGCAAAGGGACAGTTTAAAAGTGGCCTTACATATTGTGCTCGCAGGTAGTTCGGGTCTCATCACTGCCGTCGGGGCAGCTGACGGCGCCATTGCATTTATCCTCAACGCTGATGCAGGTCCCGTCGAAACATCGCCACTCGTTGTCCCTGAAAAATTATTTATTTTACATACATACATATAATACATACATAAATCACGCCTATATCCCCGAAGGGGTAGGCAGAAGTGAACTAGCACCCACGTTTCGCCAGATATGTTAAGTCCCATGTAATAGGTGGCGAGCCTATTGCCATTTATCGGGCACAAAAGTCGCAGTAGGTACATAGCTAGATGGTATAAGAGGAACGCTGCTGCCCGTTCCTCATCACTGATTTATCCTTAGTCGTCTTGTACGACACCCACGGGAGAGATTTCGGGTGGTGACAATTGTATTCTACTCTACCGTCACCACACGGCTTTATTATTTATTTTCTTAACATAAAATAACTCTGTCTTTCATTCAGCAAACAAAAGTGACAGGACATATTTTATAATAAGTGGGATAGTGTTTACTTTTGTTGTTGACTCGATATAATTAATATTTGGTATCCCGAACAATGACCGGCCTAAGCGAACGGTACGTACTTAACTGCCGCACTCAGAGACGTCAAATAATGTTAATGAGTCCTTAACGTCAAAAAATGACTATTCAAAACTAATCGCTATTCTTGCCGGGTCTATGGTCTAGATTTGAATGAAAATTTTTGGAGTCTAAGGATAAATCTGAATATGATTAGGAATGGGCAGCAGCGTTCCTCTTATACCACCTAGGCTAGCAATGGACTGCGACTTTTGTGTCCGATAAATGGCAATAGGCTCGCCACCTATTACATGGGACCTTACATAATTGGCGAAACGTGGGTGCTAGTTCACCTCTGCCTACCCCTTCGGGAATATAGGCGTGATTTATGTATGTATGTAGGCAAAGCATGAGTCGGGGCTGGCACATTCTACGTAATTTTTCGCTCCCAGGCCAGCATGGAAGACCATTACAATTTTAAAAAACTGAGTCATATAGATGCAAAGGCAGTATCGTCCAGGGGCCTTACCACCAACTCTAAACGCGACTTAATTCCCATTATTAAAGTGAGACAACGCTATAAGCCGAGTAGAGCGGCGTCCCGTTTTGTCATCCGCGTTTGAATCGCACTAACACTTCATGGTACGGCCCCAGTTTTACCAAAAAGGCAGTTAACCATTTTTTAGAGTTGTCTTTGGCATAATTTTTGATAATAATTGTGTCAACATATTATTGAAACGCGACGCGACTCGACATATAGACACCGAGCATCCTGCGTCGCGTCGGATGTTCATAGTGTGATTGTGGTCATAGAAAAATATAAATTTGATTCGTCTCAACACGCGTCGCGTTACATCGGGTCGGGTCGCGTTTTAATAATATTCTGACCTCTTAAAGCTGTTTTTGCTACAAACCTAACATTTTAACGGCAATTTTAAACCTATGGGATATTGCTTATTTTGCTACAAACTAAATAAGTCAACCAATTAAGCTAACTTTACACTGACTGACGGACTGCATTCAAAGTTGCTATCATGAAAAAATTGGATGATGCTGCCTTTGCATCGACATAATTATATGACTTAACTGTATGAATATGAAGAAAAAATATTAAAGTAAAGCTCTCAAAACTCACACGCACTCCGGTCGGACATGTTTTTTCGCTCGTGACGACGACCTGCGAAACAAGTTTCAAGTAAGTATGTATGTATAAATAATAACGGAACAGGCTTTGCGTCTTTGAATTCGCAATACGCTCAGTCGAAGTCGCAGCTTACTCAATAGCCGCTTATGTGACAACTCTACCGTTACCTGCCGGGCTAGCATGACCACCGAAACACAATATGATATAGCCGTTTATCGCTTTGAACTCTTAAAAATGATTGGATATTCGACAGTTCAAAGCGATAAATGGATATATCATAAATCATTTAAATATAGCCATTTATCGCTTTGAGGTTCCCAAACTTTTTTCTCATAGACCACTTTCAAAATTTTGGTGGTTCCGGTGGACCCCCTGCAACTATATTCCTACCATATTTCCAAAAATCGACAAAAATTTTCAAGATTATCTAACGAATTTTACCCCACGAATTAAGTTTTCGAGAAAAAAGTGAGTGAATATGCAAGTTTTTACATTTGTAGGTGAAGTGAAGCCAAGATTATAGTCCTTCACTATCGAAACCAGATAAAGTTTCGTGGACCCCCATTTGTTTGTCACACCAACGTAGACCCCTGTCCAGTCTCCCGTGGACCCTTTTTTTAAAGTCAAAATTCATTTATTCATATCTGGTATGATTACAATACACTTATGAATCGTCAAGACGCTAGATACCGAAAACCCGTGTGTCCAAGAAAAAATAGGGGAGTGCGCAGCATGCTTCAGTCTGTAATGATAGGTCTCCCAAACCCGCCCCACGCCCCGATCCGCAACGAAGCGCCGACCCCGACGCGTTCAATACCAAGATGATACTAAACGCACCAGAGCCCAACGCTCCGCTAGCAGAACGGCACGCAAGTAGGCTGTAGAGAAACCCACCATTGTCAACGAGTTATGACATTGCAGGTACATTGTGAATTATGCACCAAATACAATCCCACAACTCGCCAATCACATAAACCGAAACATGCCGCGCACTACCAATCAAACCCCCAACCCCCAGACCTACCTATACGGGCCCGAGTTCACCAACACGTACCTAAATCAACCGATTAAAAAATAACCGGCTGTTTTTGACAGTTCTTCCATCCGATAAAATGTCAATAACCGATGGTTAATAATAATCGCTTGATTTACGTGTTGGTGAACTCGGGCCTTACACAAGTACTTACACAGGTAGTGTACACGTCTCGTCAGAGCCGTCTGAGCAGTTGGCGGCGCCATCGCAAAACGAACTCAGAGGTATGCACGCCCCATCGCCACATCTGAACTCTGCTACCCTTGAATTAAGACGCACATTTGCTTAGCAACACTTATTGTAATTAGGCACTATTACTTTTTATTTAAACTGACTGTTAATTTAATCATAAGTAAAATAAATATTTCAGACACACCTATCATACACCTATCATCTAGGCCAAAGCAAGTAGCATAAGCACTTGTGGTATGGATACTAGATGATGGACAAAAAGATACATGACCACCAGCCCTTTAATGTGACTGCTCAGAAGGATGGGAGAATGTAGGGAGCAAGGACCGTTCAATCCACCACGCTGGCCCAGTGCGGATTTACGTACAAGATCGAGAATACAGAATACATACATAAATCACGCATATATCCCCGAAGAGGTAGGCAGAGGTGAAACAACACACATGTTAACGCCAATTAGGATAGGCGGCGAGCCTATTGCCATGTACTGGGCACGTAAATCTCAGTATATTGGCTAGCTGGTATAGGAGTAATGGTAGAAACACATTTTTAAAATTCGACGCGACCCGATCTAACGCGCGCGTGTTGAGTCGAATCAAATCTATCCAGAAACACACTATGAACATCCGACGCGACGCCGGATGTTCGGTCTCTACACGTCGAGTCGCGTCGCGTTTCAATAATGTGTTTCCACCATAATACTGCTGCCCATAACTCATCGCTTTTTTACTAATCCCTTAGTGGCCCTGTACGACACCCGCGAGAGATGGGGGTGGTGACTATTGTATTCTGCTCTGCCGTCACCACACGGCTATGTTGATGGTGGATTGGTGATAACAAACGAAAATTAATATTAAATTAAATTATTATCTTATTCGATTTTAATTTTGAAATTATATAAATGTTAGAAAAATTAGTACAAAGATTTTGGTGGTTAGAAAAAGAATTTCGAAAAAATATGATCTTGAGGCGGGAATCGAACCCGCGTCCGCTGCTATCCGGGCAGGTGCCTGACCGGTCGGCCACCCAAGACACTAATTAACTTGCCGAAATTCTTCTAACCTTTACACTTCACGTTGTGAAGAATTCTTTTTCTAACCACCAAAATCTTTGTATTAATTTTAACTTACCCGCAAATAGTATCATCCTTCACTATTCCCGACAAGCAAGTTGATGTAGCTGAAAATAAAAATGACATTATAGTAGAGGGGACGTGGAAGATCGACCTTCACCGATCTGATAACTCGATGAGACAATTTTTTTTATCAAATACATTTTTATTTATAAACAATAATGCCTACGATAACTTGTCTATCGAAAAGTCTTCATAGCTATTTTTAATTAAATTCATTTTCTTTCATGACCTTTACTCTTGTCACAACTGAATGATCTCAATTGATAGTTTTTAACACACAGAATAAGCCTAGGTGGGCTTGCCTACTTATTTCTGTGCATGGCTACCTGGCAATTGCCTACATTGACTTAGGTACCTGTGTCTACATCACAATTATTACATTTTATGGCGATTAATTCAATCACCATCACTCTGCCCTCATCCCATCCTATTTGGGGTCGGCGCAGTATGGCCTCTTTCTCCACTCTTCTTCCCGCGTCATCTATTTATCCACACCATGCAATCACCTTCATACAAAAAACCTGACTGAGTTTCTTGCCCGTTCTTCTCAGGACAGGGCCTCCTGGTAGTTTGCGAACGGATGGCGTAAATTTCTTGTCTTGACGATTCATGAGTGTATTGTAATCATACCAGATATGATTAAACGAATTTTGATTTGATTGATTTGATTTGATACCATACGTCACATTATCCATCCATTTTTTCAGAGGTCTTCTTCTTGGACATCCATCAACATTCATTCTTTTCTTTTTTAATTTTATTAAAGGAAAATCAAGAGTTGACATTCTGGGACATTTTTTAGATTGAAAGTAAATTATTCGTCGTCGTGTATTAATTAACACCAACGATTCGCCATAGCCAAGCCAAGTCTGCGATTGCGTAAGCTAAGCAATTTCTCAAAGGCTGGTCGTTGGATGCATACCATACATACATACATAAACCACGCCTATATCCCCGAAGGGGTAGGCAGAGGTGAACTAGCACCCACGTTTCGCAAGTATGTCAAGTCCCATGTAATAGGTGGCGAGCCTATTGCCATTTATCGGGCACAAAAGTCATAGTACATTGCTAGCCTAGGTGGTATAAGAGGAACGCTGCTGCCCATTCCTAATCATATTCAGATTTATCCTTAGTCGCCTTGTACGACACCCACGGGAAAGATTTGGGGTGGTGACAATTGTATTCTATGCTGCCGTCACCACGCGGCTGACGTTGGATGGGTGACCAAAAATTACTATCTCGAGTTTATTATCTCGAGTTCCTCCGTGCTTCGGAAGGCACGTTTAGCCGTTGGTCCAGGCTGCATCTGCAGTCATTAATACCCACCAACCTGCACTGGGTCAGCGTGGTGGGTTATGGCCCAATCTCCCTATATTCTTCCATCCATAGGGAAGGCCCGTGCCCCAGCAGCGAAGACATTTAAAAAGGGCTTGTGGTGATGATGACGATGATGATTCGCTGATTATCATTTTAGGTCTCATGTAGGTATTAGGGGGCGATCGTATTGCTCTTCATCGAGCACGTAAATTGCAGTATTTTTATCAAAATGTTTTTGTAACTAGGTATAGGTAGTAATTTTAAAATAAGTACTATATTTATTTAACTAATTCATATAAACAATCCGTGTGGTGACGGCAGAGTAGAATACAATTGTCACCACCCCAAATCTCTCCCGTGGGTGTCGTACACGGCGACTAAGGATAAATCAGTGATGAGGAATGGGCAGCAGCGTTCCTCTTATACCACCTAGCAATAGCAATATACTGCGACTTTTGTGCCCGATAAATGGCAATAGGCTCGCCACCAATGGGACCTAACATAACTGGCGAAACGTGGGTGCTAGTTCACCTCTGCCTACCCCTTCGGGGATATAGGCGTGATTTATGTATGTATATAAACAATCTCCCAACAATCAAAAACAAAAAACTATCAATCACCTAGCAATACACTGATAGATTATTATCAGTATATTGCTAGGTGATCTGAGAAAACCCGTTGCAGATTACTCATTGTCTTTGCTCCTAGTTGCCTTGTGCGACACCCGCGGGATAGATGGGGGCTGGTGACAGTTGTATTTTGATCTGCCGTCACCACATGGCACAGTTATTTGATAATTAGAACGGAATAAATCAATATTTCCAATAAATCATTGCGAGTGATTCAGTTAGGTCCCCCTATCTAATTGCATTTAATGAATTAGCCTATAACCTCTGTATCGCTTTTCGAATATAAAAGAGCCACAAATCAAAAACTATTGTCTTTCAAAAGTGGTTCTTATTGCCGTACTTCTTAAATGCACAATGTCTCGAAGATGTTTTTTAAAGTTATGCCGTTTCTTAAGCTTCCGCGAGCGAATTGACTCGATATCTAACTACATATTAGTAGGTAGAGGTACAATCAACCGCGTGGTGCTACACATATAATTATATGCCATAAGAGACCGTGATAAAGTACAAATTTGAGATGTTGACGTGTGAAACGGCACTGTACCTACAGTATCATAAAACTCGTTTGATAACATGGCTTCCAAACAGGAAAATTTTATATAAATATAAAGTTTATGAACCCGCATCTTTGAGGCGAAAATTGGTGTTGGTTGTGAATGATCGCTCTACTTATTTCTTCTTCTTGCTTGCCTAACTGTTTGTTCTAACTGCCGTACTCAGAGCCGTCAAATAACGTTAATGAGTATTTAACGTCAAAAATGACAATTCATAACTAGTCGCTATTCTTGCAGGGTCTATGCCGGGTCTAGATTTTAATAAAAATTTTTGACATTAAATACTCATTAAAGTTAATTGGCGTCTCTGAGTGCGGCAGTCAGTCTATCTGGAGTCGGCGCAGCTTGTTTCCTATTCCATTGATAAATTTAAGATTCTCGACTTTGATATATTTACTTTTTAATAATTTCTCTTTTTTTTCCTGACATGTTATTCTAATATTGAATTTAATTTTTATTGTTTGACAGAATATGTTGGAATAAACCTACTTATTGTTAACTACTTATGTACCATATTCAACAAATAAATGATTGATTTGATTTCCATTCATATCGATCAGACGTCATCAAGCCACTTCTTTTGATTCATATCATCCATCCATAGGACCATGACGAGAGATCGGTGAACAGAGAGAGTGACTCGGGTGACAACATTCTATAGGGCAGAAGATGAATTATTCTAAATAAAGATTATGACTTTGACAGTTACATATTAAAAAAAAAAAATTTGCTAAGGCCGGTCATTGGATAGATGACCAAAAATTTATTATCTCGAGTTCCTCCGTGCTTCGGAAGGTACGTTAAGCCGTTGGTCCCGGCTGCATCAGCAGTCGTTAGTACCCACCAACCCGCACTGGGCCAGCGTGGTGGGTTATGGCCCTATCTCCCTATATTCTTCCATCCATAGGGAAGGCCTGTGCCCCAGCAGTGGGGACATTAAAGGGCTGGTAATGATGATGATGACGCAGCGCGAGTAATGACTACATTTCCTCTTTGAATACGTACTTGTCTCGAGCGATAACGTTGTCACTCCCCTGAAACTTTACAAAATGAGAAAATTTTGATTCAGTACATCCTAATCTGAGTCTGCAAGTTGTTTTTCAAGTTTTTTTTTAGTTAGTTTTAAATTCTCCCTATATTTTAGGGAAGGCAAAGGGTCGAGCCCATACAGCCAAGTCTATAGTGTATATTTTATCTGTAGTCTTATGAAATAATGAGTGGGTGAAAAGTATGAATGAAATGAATTTTACGTTAAAATATGGGTGCCACATATTTTAACGCATCTAGGGAGTGCTTGGCGCGAATTGAATGGTAACAGAGCTAATGATGGTGCTTGATGAAATGGATAAAACCACTTTTTATAGCGATCTTCACCACAACATCAAACACATCATGAGACTTATTTTCGATGATTCTGCATAGTTGCACATCAACACGGATGCTTGTGCATCAAAATAACACCACTTTCACTGCACAAAATCCACTCTGTAACAATTTTTGAATTATTGAAAATAAATCTGACTGACACCACGAAACGCGCCAAACACCTCCAAATTTTTTTTTTAAATAATTCAGTTGAGTTTTTTTTTTTTTTAAATTCTCCCTATATTTTAGGGAAGGCAAAGGGTCTAGCCCATACAGCCAAGTCTTTAATGTATATTTTATCTGTAGTCGTATGAAATAATGAGTGGGTAAAATGTATGAAAAAAAATGAATTTTACGTTAAAATATGGGTGCCACATATTTTAACGCATCTAGGGAGTGCTTGGCGCGAATTGAATGGTAACAGAGTTCATGATGGTGACTGATGAAATGGATAAAACCACTTTATATAGTGATCTTCACCACAACATCAAACACATCATAAGACTTGTTTTCGATGAATCTGCATAATTGCACATCAACACGGATGCTTGTGCATCAAAATAACACCACTTTCACTGCACAAAATCCACTCTGTAACAATTTTAGAACTAGCGAAAACAAATCTGACTGACACCACGAAACGCGCCAAACACTCTCCCCTTTTTTTTTATTTTTTATTAACCTATAAGATCCCACTGCTGGGCAAAGGCCTCCCCCGCAGCCCTCCATCTCGAGCGATCCCGAGCCAATCCCGTCCATGTCTTGCAGTATGCCTCCAGATCGTCTCTCCACCTCGTTCTAGGTCGACCTCGATGCCTTTGACCATCCTCAGTTGAGTTAATTTAAAAAAATGTATAATGCGCGAAATAGTTTTATGTCAATAATAAAGATATCTCGATGATAACAACTTCTATCAGAAGCAATATTTCGTAAAAATAAAAATGTACGAACCTAGTTCTATACTATATTTAAAACATAACCAAAAATTATTAAATTTGGACTATGTTTACGGGGTGAAAAATGTTATCGCTTTTTGTGCTAAAATTTACAGCTTATAGACATCAACGCGAGCGATGCCGCGGGTAAAAACTAGTGAAGAGATAAACTTTTTTCGAACACATTCCTGGACTGTCCTTCAGTTAGAAAAAGTTTGAAAAACTAAATTCTTGATGGTCTTGATGCGGGAATCGAACCCGCGTCCACTGCAATCCAGACAGGTGCCTAAACCACTCGGTTAACTTGCCGAAATTTCTCTAACTTTTACACTTCACGTTGTAATTGTGAGCGCCGGTTTTTTGATGCATAGTTAACTCAACCAATTGTTATTAAAATTTTTCAAAACTTTAAGTATCAGACTGTTATTTAACCATTAGTAACAATATCAGATTGATATGAAACCATTAGTAACTAAAATTGTTACTACTGGTCAAATAACAGCCTGATATTTTAACAATAGGTTGAGTTTACTATGTATCATAAAACCGGCCCTAAGCCAACGGATACCCTCGCTGTAGAAATAAACTTGGCTAATTAATCTTGGTTGTGGCCGAGTGGTTTAGGCACCTGCCCGGATTGCAGTGGACGCGGGTTCGATTCCCGCATCAAGACTATAATTTTTAACCACAGTATTCTTTGATGATGATAATAATTATTCCAAAAACACTTACTTAAGTGATATTCTCTCTTCTACATTTTTTTTGTTTTAATTTCTCCCTATATTTTAGGAAAGGTAAAGGGTTTAGCCCATACAGCAATGTCTTTAGTGTATATTTTATCTGTAGTCATATGAGATGATGAGAGGGTGAAATGTATGAATGAAATGAATTTTACGTTAAAATATGGGTGTCACATATTTTAACGCATCTAGGGAGTGCTTAGAGCGAATTTAATGGTAACAGAGTTCATGATGGTGCGAGGTGAGGTGGACAAAACCACTTTTTAAAGTGGTCTTCACCACAACATCAAACACATCACAAGACTTATTTTTAATGATCCTGCATAATTGCACATCAACACGGATGCTTGTGCATCAAAATAACACCACTTTCACTGCACAAAATCCACTCGGTAACCATTTTTGAATTAGTGAAAATAAATCTGACTGACACCGCGAAACGCGCCAAACACCCCATCTTTTTGTTTTTTATCAGCCTGTTAGATCCCACAGCTGGGCAAAGGCCTCCCCAGCTTTCTACATTAAAATTATACCAAATATTATGTGTAGAGTAGTTTGCACGGATTGTACGCTGCCGTCACCACTCATATCAGAAGTATAAAATACCAGTGACGCATAAGAAAAATATTTTCCCAAAAGGGTCTTTAGGGAAATACTGTTATTTGTTCCGATTTCCGTGTGGTGCCGACAGAACAGAAGATAATTGTATATCAAAACCACCTAATCTAATAAATAAAAATCTCGTAATAACAAAACATTGTGACAGTGTATTGTAATAGAACACCTCCGAAACCGTTTGACCGGTTTTTATGAATTTTTTTGTGTATATTTGTTAGAAATGAGGAAAGGTTGAAGGGTATTTTTATACCCCTAGGTGATGAGGGCAAAACAAAGTATGCCCGGGCAGATAGTGATTTTAAAAGATTTCTTGTTAGCGCAGATTGAAATAGGACTAGGTACCTAGTCCTTTGTGATAAATAGTAACTATTGTTAAGATTTTTTAATGGCACGTAACGGTGTGTGGTGTGCCGCCGTGTGGTGGTAGCAGAGCAGAATACAATTGTCACCACCCCCATCTCTCCCACGAGTGTCGTACAAGGCGACTAACTGCCGCAATCAGAGAAGTCAAACAACGTAACGTCAAAAAATGTCAATTTAAAACTAATCGGGTCTATGGCCTAGATTTGAATGAAAATGTTTGACAATAAATACTCATTAAAGTTCATTGGTGGTGATGGTGATGGTGATGGACGTGTCTGAGTGCGGCAGTAAGAGGAAGACAACTATGAGTAATGGGCAGCAGCGTTCCTCTTATGCCACCTAGCATTGTAGCTGCTAGCTGCGATAAATGGCAATCGGCTCGCCACCTTACATATGGGACCTAACACCTAACCTCATTGGCGAAACGTGGGTGTTAATAATAATAATAATAATAATAATAATCTGCCCCCTAAAACCCAACCATACGTCCGAGTCGAACATCTGATTCACGTAGGGGGCGGACACACGAAATTTACTGGCGTGGCTAACATGGAAATGGTAACCCATTTAATATGGAGACTCGTTCAAAAAGGAATATGAGAGGACCGCTTCCCGGGGGTGATCGCCGGGGCGCACCCGGAGCTGACGCTGGGTGTTTCAGCATACGATCCGTCAGCGGTGAGGAGTTGAGCAGGCGGGCTCCCACCGGGGGTTTACAACCTGAATATATTACAGCCGACCATTCCAATAGTAGTAGAGTAAATAGCATTGATGAACCATACAGCCCTAGTACAGTATCATATAATCCTTCAGTACAATCATCACCATCATCCTCAGACCGTTTAGGTACACCAAGCCCTGCTTTGGATGTTGCGCAGGAGGCCAATGCCTTTTTGCCTGCGTCCACCAAAGCTGGGAAGATTAGAGTTCGTATGAAATGGACTAATGACGTAAACCTATTTATCATGCGAACATACTATCACACCACCAAATTAGAGACAGACATGACAGTATACAGGAAAAAACTACACGAACAATTTTCGATTAAATACCCAAATATTAAAGTATCTGCACAAAGAGTTTCAGACCAAAAAAGAGCAATAGAAAGAAATAAGTTATTATCTCAAGAAGTACTATCCCGGTTGAAAGACGAAGTAAAATTACAATTACAAGAAGAAGAAGCACACTCACAAACACCTGAAATTGCACCCGCCCCAACTCAATCACTTCAGATACCAGACTCAAACATAGAACATACACATACCTGTAGAACTCCATCCTATGAAAGCCAATTGACACTTACCTCCAATATCCACCCAGAAAATATAATTACCCAACCTAAAAGTCCCCAACTTTCTTACCTAGAAAACACTCAGGAAATAGTTGATAAATTTTGCACTCATTTAACATTATATTCAGGTATGAATCCTGCAGTTAGACCTAAATTACCAAAGCTAAGTCACAGCCCCAAATTGGCGCAACTGATAAATCTGTTTAACGATAGCATACTATCAAATCACATTTCTGCTTGCACAACACTTACAGATTTAAATAATATTATATACTGCGCGGCACTAACTATCACAGAAACCTTAAAATACAAAGTCACACTACAGTCAGATAGTCAACAAAAAAAAAGAGAAAACAAACCTGCATGGCAGTATAGATTAGAAAAAGATATCGAACTATTAAGAGCAGACATAGGTAAAGTTACTCAATATATCAATAACAATAGGTCTAGAAAAGTAGTAGAAAGATTTGGAATTCTAATGAGAACTGTTGCCATACATACGAGACACGAAAACAATAACAAAAAACCCGAGGAAATCCTGGATACTCTCAAACAAAAACTATCACTTAAAGCTCACCGACTAAAAAGGTATAAAAAAGCACAAGACCGAAAGAACCAAAATAATGTATTTGCTAGGAACGAAAAACAATTTTATAGAAATTTAAAAAAACCACAAACTACACATGATGTCTCGAATTCAGAAATACCAACAATAGCACAACTGGAAGAATACTGGTCAGGTATTTGGGAAAATGAGGTGACTCATAATTATCAAGCTAAGTGGATAGCAGATGAAGAAGAAAGGTGTAATAGCATTGAAACTATGGAAGAGATTGATATATGTGAACAAGATATAAGAAACATGACAAGTAGATTACACAATTGGAAATGCCCGGGTATAGATAAAATTCACAACTTCTGGTATAAAAGACTCACTTTTGCCCACAGTTCACTGGCTAAAAATATTGAAGAAATTATAAAAGGAAGACAAAACATACCTGAATTTATAGCTACTGGTATAACTTATATGTTACCTAAAACCAAATTTACAGAAAAGCCATCACAGTACAGACCAATTACTTGTTTACCAACCATATACAAAATAATTACTTCCGTTATTACACAGAAAATAAATATACACATAGAGAAAAATAAAATTATAGCTGAAGAACAAAAGGGATGTAGGCGGGGCCACATGGGATGCAGAGAACAACTTATCATAGACTCAACTATAATGAAACATGCTATAACAAAAAATAGAAATTTACATTGTACTTATATTGATTATCAAAAAGCCTTTGACAGTGTCCCACACTCTTGGCTACTAAAAATATTAGATATTTACAAGATTAACCCCACAATAATTAATTTCTTAAAAAACACTATGATATTCTGGAAAACAACACTACATTTCAATTGCCCAAATAATAATAATTTAGTATCCCGAGAAATAGCTATTAAAAAAGGAATATTCCAAGGTGATTCTCTGAGTCCCCTGTGGTTCTGTCTTGCCTTAAACCCCCTGTCCTACCAATTGCGTCATGATCAGGTCGGATATTGTATGAAATATAATAATACTGAAATAAAAATGTCACATCTTATATATATGGACGATATCAAATTATACACTAGAAATGACAAGGAAATGAAAACTCTCATCAAAACGACTACAGATTTTAGTAAAGATATAAACATGCACTTTGGACTCGATAAATGTAGAACTGTTAATATAATTAAAGGCAAAATCCGACCTGGCAATCATACAATTAATTACACCGACACAATCACAGCGATGGAACCAAATGAGCTATACAAGTACTTAGGTTTTCAACAATTAAAAGGACTAGACCATTCAGCAATTAAAGAAAATATTACCACCGAATACAGAAAGAGAATTAATACTATCTGCAAAACCCAGCTTACAGGAAAAAACCTAATTAAAGCAATAAACACCTACGCAATACCCATATTAACTTACTCATTTGGAATTATAAAATGGAGTAACACTGACATTGAACGAATAGAACGTTCTACGCGTACCTCACTCACCAAACACAATAACTTACACCCCAAATCTGCAGTACAGAGACTCACCATCAAAAGATATGACGGAGGCAGAGGGCTGATAGACATACACCATTTATGGATGAATCAAATAGAGAGCTTAATTTCATTTTTCCTGAAGAAAGCCCAGACCAGTGACATGCACAAAGCCATTGTAGAAAACGACCTTGGCTTTACTCCGCTAAACCTCCACGAACCCAAAGACTTCGGAAATGTAACAAATAGTGACCCGCAAAAGAAGAAAATAGAGGAGTGGAAGAAAAAAGTATTACATGGAAGGCATCCTCATGACTTACATCAAACACACATAGACACAAAAGCCTCAAATATGTGGCTCAAGACCGGCACTTTATTCCCCGAAACCGAAGGATTTATAATAGCAATACAGGATCAAGTAATACACACAAAAAACTACCAAAAATATATAATGAAAGATCCAAAAATTATAAACGATAAATGTAGAAGATGTCACACCCAATCTGAAACAATTCAACATATAACAGGAGCATGCATAACCATCACACAAACAGATTATACACACAGACACAATCAAGTTGCTAACATTATTCATCAATCACTTGCACTCAAACACAAACTGACACATAACACAAACACTCCCTATTATAAATATACACCGCAAACTATATTAGAAAATAAATTTTATAAAATGTACTACGACCGTGCCATCCTAACAGACAAAACTATTCACTTTAATAGACCTGATATAACATTACAAGATAAAATAAATAAGACTACCTACCTTATAGACATCGCAGTTCCCAACACACATAATTTGCAGAAATCAATAACTGAGAAAATAAGTAAATACACAGAACTGAAAGAAGAAGTTGCTAGAATCTGGAAACAAGAAAAAGTTCTTATAGTCCCCATAGTTCTCTCCACTACTGGCGTAATACCTAACCACCTCCATCATAGCCTTAAGCTAATAGATCTACCAGACAACATTTATATAAGGTTACAAAAAGCAGTTATACTAAACACCTGTAGAATAGTCCGCAAGTTCATGCAAATTAATGATAGTGAATGAATTACCACACTAATACACTTCACACTGCACTTACTTGGGTTATCCCCGTAAGTGCAGTTTAAAACCAGCATTAAAGCTGAGAAAAAAAAGATACCAAAAATAATAATCTTTATTTCGGACAATATCCATATGTGTTAGCAACAATGAAACCTATTCTAGTGTTAGTAGTTACAACAAATGCACCTCTGCCTACCCCTTCGGGGATATTGGCGCATTGTATGCGTGTGTCTCTCGTTAACTACCTATTAAGATTTTTATTTCATAATGTTATGAAATAAAAAAGAGCAAAAAAACCTTATTGGTAATATTAGGTTGGGGAAATAGTTATTTGTTGTACGTGAGTGCAAAGTTATTTTTAAACCGCGTGCTCAATTTTGATGACCGAGCTAGCGAAGGATTCTAAAATTAGAATCCTGAGCGATAGCGAGGGAATCAAAAGAGCACAAGGTGAAAAATCTTTGCACTCGAGTGCAACACGTAACTTTTCATCCCCCCCAACGAGGAAATTGCAAAATACAAAAAAAAAAAAAATCACAACAGTTTCTGTTTTCACCCAGAAACTTCCACAACACCCTCCCATTAACCCAAACACACTCTCAACACCCACCCAGAAACACCCACAACATTCACACCCGCAATACACACCCATCCACTCAGACACACCCAAAAAACACCCATTCACCCAGAAACACCCACAAAACACCCATTCACCCAGAAAAACCCACAAAACACCCATTAACCCAGAAACCCCCATAAAACACCCATTTACCCAGAAACACCCAAAAAACACCCATTCACCCAGAAACACACACAAAACATCCATTCACCCAAAAACACCCATTCACTCAGAAACACCCACAAAACACCCATTCACCCAGAAACACCCACAAAATACCCATTCACCGAGAAACACCCACAAAACACCGATTAACCCAGAAACACCCAAAAAGCACCCATTCTACCAGAAACACCTACAAAACACCCAATCACACCCAAAAAACACTCAATCACCCAGAAACACCCACAATTCTCACCCATCCATTCAGACACACCCACAAAAACCCATTCACCCAGACACACCCAAAAAACACCCATTCACCCAGAAACACCCACAAAACACCCATTCACCCAGAAAAACCCACAAAACACCCATTAACCCAGAAACCCCCATAAAACACCCATTTACCCAGAAACACCCAAAAAACACCCATTCACCCAGAAACACACACAAAACATCCATTCACCCAAAAACACCCATTCACTCAGAAACACCCACAAAACACCCATTCACCCAGAAACACCCACAAAATACCCATTCACCGAGAAACACCCACAAAACACCGATTGACCCAGAAACACCCAAAAAGCACCCATTCTACCAGAAACACCTACAAAACACCCAATCACACCCAAAAAACGCTCAATCACCCAGAAACACCACCTAGTGCAGTGTCTGTGAGAGTAGCACAAATTTGGTTTAAGCGTTTTCAATCCGGAAATTTTGATGTCAAAGATGCTATTACAGATAAAATGGATGCCATTTTTGAAAAAGTGGAGCAAGATCGGCATGTCAGTAGTTACGACGTAGCTGAAGAACTGGGAATTGACCACAAAACAGTTTTGGCGCATTTGAAAAAAACTGGGTACACAAAAAGCTCGACATTTGGGTACCTCACGAGCTCACTGAAAGAAACCTAATGAACCGTGTACTCATTTGTGATTCTTTATTACGACGTAATGAAACCGAACCATTTTTGAAGAAGCTGATAACTGGTGATGAAAAGTGGATCACGTACGACAAGAACGTGCGAAAAAGGTCGTGGTCAAAGGCCGGTCAGGCTTCACAGACTGTGGCGAAACCCGGGTTAACTCGCAACAAGGTGATGCTGTGTGTGTGGTGGGATTGGAAGGGCGTTATTCATTATGAGCTGTTACCACCAGGCAGGACCATCGATTCTGAACCCTTCTGCGAACAACTGATGAGATTAAAGCAAGAAGTTGAGAGAAAGCGGCCGGAATTAATCAACAGAAGGGGTGTGGTTTTTCATCATGATAACGCTAGACCTCACACATCTTTAGCCACTCAGCAAAAATTAAGAGAGTTTGGCTGGGAGGTGTTAATGCATCCGCCGTATAGCCCTGACCTTGCACTTTCAGATTTCCACCTGTTTCGGTCTCTTCAGAATTCCTTAGGCAGTGTCAGGTTGACATCACGAGAGGACTGCCAAAACCACTTGTCGCGGTATTTTGACCAGAAGTCCCAAAATTTCTATAGCAATGGGATCATGTCCCTACCTACAAGATGGCAAAAAGTTATCGAACAAAATGGTACCTACATACTTTAGTTAAATGTAAATAAACTATATTAAAAAATGTTTTGAATTTTCTTAAAAAATGCGAAGAAACTTTTTCCCCAACCTATTATTTCTTCTAACATACCTATGAAGGTATGTTAGAAGAAATATTACCAATAAAGTGTGTGGCTTACTAAAGAAAAATAAAAAACTGGTCTGTGTGAGTCCGACGACAGCTCAGGCGACCGTGGACCCCCAGGGGTCCAAGGGAGACTCGATGGAGATCTACGTTGGCGTGACAAAAAAAAATAAGTTTCATGATTTTTTTTAAAATGATAGACAGCGAAGCTCTTGCCCTTCATCTCACCTGATGGTAAGTGACGATAAGAGCTAAAAATGGAATCGAGCTGCACCTGGAACCCTCAACCACAGAGGGGCAGGCTATCTTATTACAGAATGTCGGAACACAAACATCCATGTCCATGGCATCCACGAAAATTGATTTGGCTTCTTCCACTCCTTATTATCCTTCACTAATTTATCAACCACTCGTTCCCAGTCTATCTGGGGTCAATTGTCACCGCCCCAAATCTCTCCCGGGCCAATGGGCAGCAGAGTTTCTCTTATACCTACCTACCACCTAGTAATATACTGCGATTTGCGTCCCCACTAGACGGCAATAGGCTCGCCACCATGTCGCAACGTGGGTGCTACTTCATATCTGCCTTCCCCGTCAGGGATAAATGGGTGTGATTTATGTGCTACCTATTGTTTGCATGTAATACGTTTGAGCTAGTAAATAGATAGGGTATTAGGATACACCACAAATACGATAAGTTGTGCTAACTATTACTATTCAGGTAGTATTTAACCTCTATTGTTCATAGTTAGCTCTTCTCTTAGTTGATGTATACCTACTGTATCTGCCTAAAAAATAAAAAGTATAAACATCATTGAACTACTATTACTAGCGTTTACTTTATAACTCAATGATAAACATACGTATTATTATTATACCTTTTTTACAACATTCATTGACATTCTATTGGTTAAATTAAGTAAAATAACAAACGAAAAAGTAATAATTTTGCGGCGTAAATAAAAAGTCTGCCACAAATTGTTAGTAAGTCGCTATTTCCATTTTATTAGAAGGCATACATATTAAATAATGGCGACAACCCTAAAAATAAATGTATTAAATAAATAAAATAGGTACAAATGGTTTTTATATATATAATGTTGCTGTTAATGTTATTCTTTACGTGACATTTGTTTATTTAACATTACCTAACATTATTCTTAATCTAGAAATAAGTAACGTTATCTGTTATTAAAGAAAACGACTGCCAATTATTACTATAAACTTACCGAAGATAAAACAACAAAGCAAGTTCAACAACATTTTTCAATCTATTTTTCGTCACGTTACTAAACTTCACTAGTCACTGACTAATCAACAGTCATTATTCACTAAAAATTCACTAACGTTGACTAGGATAGAATTCCTTTGTTTATAATCGCCGTTTGAACATTATATTTAAACAATAATAAGCTACGTAGAATGGGCGAACTTTTCACACGCGAAGCTAGCGGTCATCTTGGGAATCCCGAGGCTACTGAATAATTATGTTATGTTGTGATACCCGCATTGGAAGATTCTTTTCCTCAATCAAGATGTTTATAAAGGAGGCAAGGTCATATCGTAGACAATTTTTGTGTATAGGCTATTATATTTATTCGTCTTTTAATCACCGTGCCGTGTGGTGACGGCAGAGTAGAATACAATTGTCACCACCCCAAATCTCTCCCGTGGGTGTCGTACAAGGCGACTAAGGATAAATCAGTGATGAGGAATGGGCAGCAGCGTTCCTCTTATTCCATCTAGCTATATACCTACTGCGACTTTTGTGCCCGATAAATGGCAATAGGCTCGCCACCTATTACATGGGACCTAGCATGACTGGCGAGACGTGGGTGCTGGTTCGCCTCTGCCTGCCCCTTCGGGGATATAGGCGTGATTTATGTATGTATGTATGTAAGTCTTTTAATCAAGGAGGAGTTAGATACCTCGATTGGGCAGTGGATAAACGCGCTTGGCCAGCGATTGCGACTAAGCAATGTTCGCTAAGGCCAGTCATTGGTTGGGTTATATTAATATGAAAATTAAATCTCATGGTCTCCATCCCTTTATGTTTCCACTGCTGGGGCACATTCTTTCCCTGGAGATGGATGGAATTTAGGGAGAATGGGTCCAGAATCCACCACGCTGGCCCAGTACGGGTTGATGGGTATTAACGACCGCCGATAGCTTAACGTGCTTTCCGAAGCATGGAGAAACTCGGTATAAAAAATTTTTGGTCACCCATCCAATGACCGGCCTTAGCGAACATTGCTTAGTTTACGCAATCGTTGGCCGAGCACACTTACTGCCGCACTCAGAGACGTCAATTAACCTTAATGAGTACTTAATACAAAAAAATGACAATTCGAAAATAGTTAGTCGATATTCTTGTCTGGTCTATGGTTTGGATTTAAATGATTTTTTTTTGACGTTAAGTACTCATTAAACGTTTTTGACGTCTCTGAGTGCGGCAGAATATTTGTCAGAATTTGTATAGCAAAACGTCAATTTTGACAATACTAAGGCTGATGTTCACCAACACGTTAAACAGGCGATTAAATAATATCTAACCGTCAGTTTTTGACACTTGTTCCATACGATAAAATGTAAATAATAATCGCCTGTTTAAGTATTGGTTAACTTCAGCCTTAAATGTTAACCAAGACTTTGATTGGGGTTTCAGTATTCGGGGGAAAGGCTGGAGTTGACCGACAGTTAAACGATTAAAAGACAACCATCAGTTTTTGACATTTTATCGTATGGAAGAACTATCTAAGCCGTGTGGTGACGGCAGAGTAGAATACAATTGTCACCACCCCAAATCTCTCCCGTGGGTGTCGTACAAGGCGACTAAGGATAAATCAGTGATGAGGAATGGGCAGCAGCGTTCCTCTTACACCTACCACCTAGCAAAGTACTGCGACTTTTGTGTCCAATAAATGGCAATAGGCTCGCCACCTATTACATGGGACCTAACATAATTGGCGAAACCTGGGTGCTAGTTCACCTCTGCCTACCCCTTCGGGGATATAGGCGTGATTTATGTATGTATTATGTTATTTATGAACTGATATTATACATAGGATACTGCCCAGGCATTCATTAAAAATTCTGACATCCAACTGTCAAAATAAAAGTCCTTTAGTAATTAATGTCGTTTTGTGCAACGCAAAATACTAGCTAGTGTGCAAGAATGACAGTTCATTATTTAAATTGCTTTGCTGTATGTGCAACCGGCTGTTAAGCAAACAAAATGTATGCGGAATTTTTATTCCAATTTTGACCACGCGCAGACTTATCTGGAGTACAGTCTAGGACCACTTGAACGGTCTCTTCACTCGAAAGACCACTGCAAGGTTCTTTTTACTCGAACGACCACTGGAACGGTACGATCTCTTCACTCAAAGGACCACTGAAAAGGTCTCTTTACTAGAATGACCTTTTGAAAGGTCTCTCTTTTCTCTACACCCGAACGGCCACTGGCGGAGAGATGTAGGTGGTGATAATTATTGTATACTGCTCTGCCATCAACACGTCCGATTTTGATAAGAGAACATAGAAAGTAATGAAAAAAATTATTCGCTATTATAATTATAAATTCAATATTTTTTTATAGCTAATTATTATAAATTAATCTTTGAAATAATGCGATTGGAGCAACACAATTATTTATTTACCAGAGAAGGAACACTAATTTAATAATAATAATAATCTTTATTCATGACTGAGAAGGAACACGATATTTTAGTGTTGCTACTTTAATTGTTCCCGTATATAGTGCAACTAGTTGCTACCCAGGTACCCAGTACCTAACGTGCAATCGTATAAAAATAATGTTATCCTTATATTATCGTTGAAATTGGATACATTACAGTCAATAAGTAAAGAGAAAAAAAAATTGCCTTTTAAGGGAAAGGCAAATATTTTTTAGTGTGATGTTATTTTAAAAGTTGCGTTAAAAACGATATCTATTTATTTTTAAGGGGAACTGCTAAAAGTATGTGTGACAACACCAAAAAAAATGTCAAACGAAATGTGACTGTGTACAGTGCGACCAAATTACTTAGTTGGGCGGCGAAAATTAGAACTACGATTTACCCATACATTTTGGCATTCCTACAACAGTCTTTGTTCACTGCTAGCGACACTAACTGACAAGATAAATTGGTGGAGCTATGTGTAATCAAATCAATCAATCATTTTAATCTGTCTGGCTGGTCTGACACTTTTGAGATCTTTCTTGTTCAGTTTTTTATTAATTTGATTAATAAATTCGTAAAATTAAAGCGACACAATTCGCAGAGATATACCATAGGAAATGTGACATTCACAAGACGCCAAAATGGAAGAATCTCTTGAAAAATTGATAGAAACAGCTCCGGTAACCGATAGAAGGAAGAAGTTTGGAAAATCAGCTGTTTTAGTCTTTTTGAGTAAGTTCCTCTCTTTCTTCCTCTCTTTGGGGTCAAATAAACTTTTTTGCCATCTTGACGAATAAAGATTTGTTGATTGTCAACCCCGCCTACTTCTAGGAGATGCGACATGTTTTATTTATCTCAAATTAAATAGCGTAGCTTTTACTAAGGTAATCCTTGAATAAATATTTACGTACACAAGGTACACAGATAAAATTAACGCCTATTGGTCAGCGATAGTGAGCAGTTTACTAAAATTTCGTCAACTATGTCAGGTTCTAAGGGTTAAAACAGTGAAGATGGATGGGCAACAGCATTCCTCATATTTATACCACCTAGCAATGTACTGCGTTTTTCCGTAACCGAGAAATGGCAATAGGCTTGCTACCAATTACATGGGACCTAACATAATTGGTGAAACGTGGGTGTTCATTCACCTCTGGCTACCGATATAGGCGTGATTTATGTATGTTTTGGGTTCTATGTAATCTATCGCCAGCTTCCTGTCTTGTGCCCAGTTTATCTGTGGTTGGCTTAGTATGTTTCAGTATGATGAAAGAAGAAGATTTTTTTGTAAATTTACTGGCTTTATTTTCTTAGTGATATTTTTTGTAACATTTATATAATGTTCAAATAAAAATAAAAATAAAATAAAAATAGGTACATAAGGCAAAGATTAACAACAGCAAATACTTAAGCACTCATTTTAGCATTTTCTCGCTATGGTTTCTTATGTCCATTGTGTGACACCAAGGTTAGTTCCTTGGCATCACTCACTTAGCTACTATCTACTGGGTACATTAATTGCATTACTAGGCACAGGCAGTGCACTAGATTGCAGCCCATTCCTTGTAAATAAGATCATCTATTGCCATCTATAGGGCATGATTTATGATGGATGGCAATAGACTAACTGCTGCACTCAGAGACGTCAATTAACTTTAATGAGTATTCAATGTCAAAAAATTTCATTACAATCTAGACCATAGACCCTGGCAAGAATAGTGACTAGTTTTGACGTTGAGTACTCATTACGTTATTTGACGTCTCTGAGTGCGGCAGTAACATTAATTACATTAGAATAGTATAGTAAGCTTAGTGTGCCTACTTTTGGGGATAAATATCCATTAATCAGGTATGTATTCCATATATAATTTGTAAGTTATAGGAAGCATTTATTTAATATAGTATATGTTGGTAGGTTCTTTTTTAATAATTTTCTTATTAATTATTGATGCATCGCTATACCCCCTTTTTCGTGTTTTCTCTTTCCTGTTTGTTGTCTGGAAGGGATCACTCGTAACAATAAGACAGCTCATGGTACAGTAGTTAACATAATTTCATTAGCTTCAAGTTCAAAATGTTGATGTAAAATAAAGTATATTCTATTCTATATTAAACTAATGAGTCACAGGCCAGTTATTTACATAAGTACTCCTTTGGTTTTTCCAGCGATATCTGTAGCAGTATGCCATTACAAATACAGCCACACCCTCTTCGAGAACGACCGGAACTTCTCCCATCTGTCGGAGTTGGAGAGGGAGATGTCGCTGCGCACCGAAATGGGCTTCTACTACTCTTACTACAAGACGTTGACCCAAGACCATCCGCTCACTGTCGGAATGGCACGGATGATTTATGACAAAATTGTTGAGTATCCCAAGGAGGTGAACGCTTTCAACAGATTTAACATACACCCAGAGGTGAGTTGCAACTAGTGTATATAAACATACTTACATAATAAATCAGGCCTGTACTATATCACCAAAGGGGTAGGCAGAGGTAAATGAACACCCACATTTCGCTAATAATATTGCGTTCCTCTTATACCATCTAGCTATGTACCTACTGCGACTTTTGTTCCCGATAAATGGCAATAGGCTCGCCACCTATTACATGGGACCTAACATAACTGGCGAAACGTGGGTGCTAGTTCACCTCTGCCTACCCCTTCGGGGATATAGGCGTGATTTATGTATGTATGTATGTACAATTAACCCAGTAAATTGTAGTATATGCTGGATGAGGGCCTGTTTCACAATTGACAAGTAAGTTCGAAGTAGCTTACTTGGCATATATTCTTCTATTGACATATATGTGGGAACAGAGAAACCAGGTTTTCTTCGGCAAGGAGTTCTTTAATAAATTAATAAAATCACGTCTTTCACTTTCCGTCCGTATTCTCACACCGCCATTTACCAACTCCCCCTCATAATAATCTCCCTCATTCACACGTTTATTCAACCCTTTCACTCAGTGCACGTTCCGTTCCACTCATAAACCCGCATATATTTCTTATAACAACTGTCAAATGATCTGCGAAGTGAGCTACTTAGAACTTACTTATCGATTGTGAAACAGGCCCTGAATGTGATTAACCTGCTTCTTCTTCATTTTTCTCTGTCGTTTCCTTTATGATTTCGCCAATATCGAGTGTTCCGCTCAGACTTTTGTAGCTTAATGATTTCCCAGGTTGACTCTGCTTTCAATTACTCAGTATTGTGAAAGTACAAGGTAGGTACATACATACATACATAAATCACACCTATATCCCTGAAGGGGTAGGCAGAGGCGAACTAGCACCCACGTTTCGCCAATTATGCTAGGTCGCATGTAATAGGTGGCGAGCCTATTGCCATTTATCGGGCACAAAAGTCGCAGTACATTGCTAGGTGGTATAAGAGGAACGCTGCTGCCCATTCCTCATCACTGATTTATCCTTAGTCGCCTTGTACGACACCCACGGGAGAGATTTGGGGTGGTGACAATTGTATTCTACTCTGCCGTCACCACACGGCTTTAATCATAATATTGACTGTCAAAATTAAGCATTACTCACAATTATCCAAACGTCACACAGGTGTTAGTCGGCGCCGTCTACCGCTACCTCGAGCCCTGGCTCAACAGTTCTGCCCGTGTCGAGTGTCACGTCGTATCCCGACCGGGCTACGAGCCGGTGGAGACTTGCAACGGGCTCGGTGTGCCGATCCTGTTCTACTTGGAGTCCGTTTGGACCCTATCCGGGGTGGCGGTGGGAGCTATCTTTCTCCACGCTGTCGTACTAAGGTGAGAGGTCTCGGGCGTAAGGTATGATAACTAATTCTAAAAACATCAAACATAAAGGATCTTTCAAGCTAAGAAAAAAAAAACTTCCGGTAGAATTTTTTTAAACTTTGCTAGAACAAGTTCTATCTGGAGGCAGTGTGGTATAATACAAGCGATCGGGGTGGGATAATACAAGCGACAAACGTCAATTTAGTACCCTTGCCGCTTCAAATCGGCACAAGAAACATTTGACATGTTAGTAGACGTATTCAGTCCAGCGTACTTGTACAATAGAGGTCAGTGGAATAAAAGAATGTTGACTTTGACTTCTGTCCCCTTACAGCGAGAGCATCCTCGGCGGCGTGCTGGCCGCGTGCCAGTTCTTCGCGAACCATAGGGACGCGACGAGGGTCCACTGGACCCCCAACGAGCGGGAGAACTTCGCGTGGCCCCTGTTGCTGCTGCAATCGTGTTTGGTGACGGTGCAGCTCAAGGGGAGGGGCAGGCAGGTCACGTTCGCGCTGCAGGTGAGTGTTGGTGTAAAGTTTTTTTTTTTTTTTTTCAAAATATTTTATGCTGGAGTGCCTGGTGACGGTGCAGCTCAAAGGGAGGGGCAGGCAGGTCACGTTCGCGCTGCAGGTGAGTGTAGGTCTTAAGTTTTTTTTTTAATATTTATGCTGGCGTGCCTGGAGACGGTGCAGCTCAAAGGGAGGGGCAGGCAGGTCACGTTCGCGCTGCAGGTGAGCGACGGTAATTTTTTTTTTTTTAATTTTTTTTTATTCTGGCATGCCTGGTGACGGTGCAGCTCAAGGGGAGGGGCAGGCAGGTCACGTTCGCGCTGCAGGTGAGTGTTGGTGTAAAGTTTTTTTTTTTTTTTTTCAAAATATTTTATGCTAGAGTGCCTGGTGACGGTGCAACTCAAAGGGAGGGGCAGGCAGGTCACGTTCGCGCTGCAGGTGAGTGTAGGTCTTAAGTTTTTTTTTTAATATTTATGCTGGCGTGCCTGGAGACGGTGCAGCTCAAAGGGAGGGGCAGGCAGGTCACGTTCGCGCTGCAGGTGAGCGACGGTAATTTTTTTTTTTTTAATTTTTTTTTATTCTGGCATGCCTGGTGACGGTGCAGCTCAAGGGGAGGGGCAGGCAGGTCACGTTCGCGCTGCAGGTGAGTGTTGGTGTAAAGTTTTTTTTTTTTTTTTTTCAAAATATTTTATGCTAGAGTGCCTGGTGACGGTGCAACTCAAAGGGAGGGGCAGGCAGGTCACGTTCGCGCTGCAGGTGAGTGTAGGTCTTAAGTTTTTTTTTTAATATTTATGCTGGCGTGCCTGGAGACGGTGCAGCTCAAAGGGAGGGGCAGGCAGGTCACGTTCGCGCTGCAGGTGAGCGACGGTAAATTTTTTTGTTTTTTATTTTTTTTTTATTCTGGCATGCCTGGTGACGGTGCAGCTCAAGGGGAGGGGCAGGCAGGTCACGTTCGCGCTACAGGTGAGCGATGCTTAATTTTTTTTTTTTCTGGCATGCCTGGTGACGGTACAGCTCAAGGGGAGGGGCAGGCAGGTCACGTTTGCGCTGCAGGTGAGTATTGGTCCAAAGTTTTTTTTTCAAACATTTGTATGCAGTCGTACTGATTGACCTAAGAGTACATACATACATACATAAATCACCCCTATATCCCCGAAGGGGCAGGCAGAGGCGAACTAGCACCCACATTTCGCCAATTATGTTAAGTCCCATGTAATAGGTGGCGAGCCTATTGCCATATATCGGGCACAAAAGTGTCGCAGTCCATTGCTAGGTGGTATAAGAGGAACGCTGCTGCCCATCCCTCATCACTGATTTATGCTTAGTCGCCTTGTACGACACCCACGGGAGAGATTTGGGGTGGTGACAATTGTATTCTACTCTGCCGTCACCACACGGACCTAAGAGTAATAATAATAATATAACAAAGAATGTGCAGCGTTCCTAGTGCACTATCGAGCAAATTACTGCGATTAAAGTTTCCAGTGAATGGCAATAGGCTCGCCCCCTGTTACATGGGACCTAACCTAATTAGCAAAAAGTGGGTGTTAATTCACCCCTTCGGGGATATAGGCGTGATTTGTGTATGTATGTGTCTATTACATAGGACTTAAAAATAACTTGTCTTTATGTGTTTCTGACGGCACCCCTTTCTTTGTTGCAGCTCGGCGTGTTCTTCCTGAACTGCGTCAGCCTCCTCTTCTGGCAGTTCACCCAGTTCATATTCTTCGCGCAGACCCTCATATTCTTCTTGATGGAGCAGCTCTATATTATCGACATAAAGACCCTTTGCGTCTTCTTACACTCTCACTTCTGCGGCCTCCACACTGCAGTACTCCTCTTACAAGGCAACGATATGTTGAAGACGTCCCTATTCGCGTCCTTCTTCGCCTCAGTCGCTCTTTACAGCTTGTTCTTGAGCAATCTGCGCGTTAAAGTCCAAAATCGTTTGGATTTGCTAGTCGAAGCCTGGTTAATACTACTCAGGGTCTCAATTGCACTGTCCTCAGCGCTGTACGTGAAGAGGGTAGTCGGCGATTTCTTGGGGACACAAGAAGACTCCCACATTTGGGACCTATTGCTATCCAAACTGGATCCAGTCTATGCCAATTTCCACACACTGTTGTACAGCTGTTCGGCCGCCTATGATTTTCTACCGTTGGAGACTATTGGAGATCTATGCAGGACCACGCTTATTCCGATGGTTATGATAGGTATAGCTCTAGTTTTGACCAGTTGGGTCCAGAACGCTCTACAGGAGGAGAAGCCAGTAGAAGCGGAGACAGAGGTAGAAGTGCCAGGTCCAGCGAGGGAGGACGACGACTCTGGAATAGAGAACGGTTCAGACACCAGATCTCAGAAGAGGAGGAGGAAGAGACGAGAGTTGCCGCAGAAGAAGGGTGGAGATGAGTGGGTGGAGTTTCTGAGGCGTTTGGATGTGGAACCGGAGGTGTTCTATTGTATCGCCCAGGTGATAGTCTACGGGGTGATGGCCGGGTTGGTGATGAGGCTGAAGCTGCTGTTCGTGTCGCAGCTGTGCGTCGCGTCCGCCATCTTGGTCAACGGCAAGTATTATGGGTGAGTTGAGTTTTTGTTTTTGCACACGTATACAGGGTGAATTGTGACAGCCCCGATTCAGTCCCATGGGTGTCGTAAAAGTCGTCTAAGGGAGATTTCCCGGTGTAGACCAATAAGCACCTTTGGGCACCTGAATGGTCTACGGGTCTGGAGGGCAAACCACCAAGCATACCCAAAGAGGGTTGGTGTCAGGCAGGCGGCCGGCTGTAAAACCTAAGCCAAAACCTTGAGCAGTATGGATTGGAATGTCGTCATTCCAATCGCTCTCTTCGTTCATCGGTCTCACGACATGCTCCTTTCCGTCTCTTTTCTATACATTCATTCGTCACTAGCACCCTTACGGTGTGATGATATGAATCAAAAGGGAGTCGATGGCTTGGTGAAGTCTGACCGATATGAATGGAAGAGGAGACATACTGCGCTGACCCCAGATAGACTGGGAACAGGGCATAAGAAGTTGGTAGGTATTTAGGTATTTTTAAATATATGTAACGTTTTGTCTTTCAGCGTACGGAACCCATTGAGAAAGTACCCCAAATTCTTGTGTGCCTTCGGAGCTTTGCTGGTCTCCGCGCTGGCATTCCACCTGATCAAGAATGTGTCCACAGAAGTCTCTTATATCAGTGAGTTTATTACATACACAATACTGTATACAGTGGGGGACAAGAAATGTTTACCACCTTAAAGATCAAAATTGCATGCACACATTTAGGTCACAAGTTCTAAATGTCTATTTCATAATAATTTGATTGACTACAGTTTATCTTTTTTCTAATGATCTGACAATCAATCGCTCTTGGAGATGGACTGACTAACAAGGTTTGTTATTTCAAAACCTTCTTTCGTAAAATTATGCTCTTGTCCAAATGACGTTTAAACAACAATTTATGAAAAAATGTCAGGAGTGTTTGGCGCGTTTCGTGGTGTCAGTCAGATTTTTTTTCGATAATTCTTAAATTGGTTCAGAGTGGATTTTGTGCAGTGAAAGTGGTGTTATTTTGATGCACAAGCATCCGTGTTGATGTGCAATTATGCAGAATCATTGAAAACAAGTCTTATGATGTGTTTGATGTAGTGGTGAAGATCACTATAAAAAGTGGTTTTATCCATTTCATCAGTCACCATCATGAACTCTGTTACCATTCAATTCGCGCCAAGCACTCCCTAGATGCGTTAAAATGTGTGACACCCATATTTTAACGTAAAATTCATTTCATTCATCCATTTCATCCACTCATTATTTCATAAGACTACTGATAAAATATACACTAAAGTTTTGGCTGTATGGGCTAGACCCTTTGCCTTCCCTAAAATATAGGGAGAATTTAAAACTAACTAACTGAAAAAATGTCAGGAGTGTTTGGCGCGTTTCGTGGTGTCAGTCAGATTTATTTTCGCTTATTCAAAAATTGTTACAGAGTGGATTTTGTGCAGTGAAAGTGGTGTTATTTTCATGCACAAGCATCCGTGTTGATGTGCAATTATGCAGAATAATTGAAAATAAGTTTTGTAACGTGTTTGATGTTGTGGTGAAGACCACTATAAAAAGTGGTTTTGTCCACCTCATCAGGCACCATCTTGAACTCTGTTACCATTAAATTCGCTCTAAGCACTCCCTAGATGCGTTAAAATGTGTGACACCCATATTTTAACGTAAAATTCATTTCATTCATACATTTCACCCACTCATTATTTCATATGACTACAGATAAAATATACACTGAAGACATGGCTGTATGGGCTAGACCCGACTAGAGACTATTCCCTAAAATATAGGGAGAATTAAAAAAATATATAAAATGTCATTGGAACAAATAAAGAAACGAGTTTCATCATCAAAAGCCTTTTTTTTTTTTTTTTTGACGGAGTGGAATGCATTTACGCACCGTGTCGGCCGCTAGCTAGACGGCCGACGTGCGTGGGACTCGCCCGACTCAAGATCGAGTCGGGAATACGCCACTAAACCACTCCGGTGTCCCTCCAGCCCTTCTGGCGGGGAGAGTCTGGGGTCTGCCGCGAGGCAATTCACCAGTCTCTCCCCAGGGCCTCCCGGCTTACGCCGGGGTCAGCGCCGAGGAGGGGATGTCCGGAACACTGGACATTCCCCCAGACGGGGTGGCCTGTGCAATGCACACACGGGGGCTAACCCGAGTGTGCAGGCCACTCTTGTCGGGCCTAACGAGGACGAACATGAGCTCGCCTCCTTCTGCGACATGACAGCCTCGCAGAAGGAGGCGGCAGCCTCCCAGATCCTCTCACTCCCAACCATGAATCTGACCAGAGTCGGAAGCGAGAGGTGACCCCCGCCTAGCGCCGCGCGAAGTTCGCGGCGCTCAAGTCGCCAGGCCGGGCACACGCAGAGTGTGTGCTCGGCCGTGTCATCCGGAGCGTCGCAGTGGTGACACCGCGACGACTCTTCCCGACGGGCGACCTTGTGCAGGTAGTGACCGAAGCACCCATGTCCGGTCAGCACCTGCACTAGGCGGTAGGTGAGGCTGCCGTGCCGGCGCCCAACCCACTCCTCCAACACCGGACGGATGGCTTCTACCGTCCGGTGGCCGGCACGCGGGGCAAGAAGTGCCTCTGCCCACTGGCCAAAGACGCGTCTTTTGGCCAGCGTCCGCACCCGTCTCACTTCCTCGAGAACGGGGCGTTCCCCCCGCTCTCTTGCCGCGACCCGCACTTGATGCACCTGGGCCAGAACCAGGGCATCAAGTTCCCACGGAGGCATGCCTGATAGGACGCAGGCATCATCATCAAAAGCCTGTGTTAATTCTCTTTTCTCGGTGTGTCATTTTGCATAATAACTTTTAAAGTAACTTGATATGGCATTTTTGACTTAAGTGAAAAAGTGTGATATAGAATATATCATTATATATAATAAATTAATAGAATTTCAAAACTAGTAAACATTTTTTGATCGCTACCGTACATACATACCGCCACCTATTACATGGGACCAAACCTAATTGGCGAAACGTGGGTGCTAGTTCACCTCTACCTACTCCTTCGGGGATATAGGCGTGATTTATGTATGTATGTTAGACTTGTATGTATACATAGAATACATACAAGTCTTATGGTGACGGCAGAGCAGAATACAATTGATAACATACATACATAAATCACACCTATAGCCCCGAAGGGGCAGATAGAGGTGAATTAAAACCCACTTTTCGCCAATTAAGTTAGGTTAGGTCCCGTGTAATAGGTGGCGAGCCTATTGCCAATTATCGGGCACAAAAGTCGCAGTATATTGCTAGGTGGTATAAGAGGAACGCCGCTGCCCATTCCGCATCACTGATTTATCCTTAGTTGCCTTGTACGACACCCACGGGAGAGATTTGGGGTGGTGACAATTGTATTCTACTCTGCCGTCACCACAATATTACAACAGATTATTTCATTAGATTCTTATTTCTTAGTGGGGACATTAAAGGGCTGGTGATGATGATGATGACTTTTCCAGGTGAATTCGACGATCACAACCTTGAAGAGCTACTCCTGTGGATCAGGAACAACACCGTTCCGACTGCAGCGTTCGCCGGTTCGATGCCCCTGATGGCGGCCATTATGCTGTCCACCAGGAGGCCTATTGTAGTCCATCCGCACTACGAACACCTGGAGACGAGGTATCATAATAATTTTAGTAAATATTTTTACACTCACACCTATCATCTAGCCCAAAGTAAGTAGCCTAAGCACTTGTGTTATGGATACTAGATGACGGACATATTTTTAATATAGTTATGTATATAAATGTTGAAAATATACTACATAAACATATACACAACCTTGACTCGGAAACAAACCTTTGTGGTCATCACAAAGTTTTTGTCAATATCTCTTGGCCAATACCCAGCAATCTGAGCATTCGACCAAGGCGGCCGTCATATGCATAATAATAAATGGTTCGGTATGCATCGAACCATTTATTTTTTTATACAGGACTAGCTGACCGGTTGATAAGACATATAAATCCTTATAAAAATTATCCCTTCCAAGCCAAAGTCTTTTAGTAATGTATACAAGGTGTAACAGAGAGGTGTAGTCATATTTAAAGGGGTTATTCAGGCCATCAAACCCCTCCCCCCCCCCCCATACAAACTGATGTCAGCTGGTTCTCGGTTTAGTATGGGGAAGTTTTTATTCTGAGATTCCGACTTTGGTCCCTTAGCGAAAGTTGTTCAGTTTGATGGCCTGAATAACCCCTTTAAATATGACCACACCTCTCTGTTACACCCACCTCACGAAAAAAAAATCACGAAATTTAACGAAAAAAAATCACGAAAATTCTCCCGTCCCTCCCCTTACAGGCAAAGGGCTTATGCTGTCTACAAAGTGTACGGGAGGTTTACCCCCCAGGAGATGTACGAAGAGCTCACCAAGCTGAAGGCCACGTATCTGGTGACGGAGGCGCCTTACTGCTACGGCAGGAGTTCGTGAGTACATTTGTGAAATAAATAAAATCTATACCCCATTCACCATTTTCAAGCACACCCTAGATGCGTTAAAATGTGTGACACCCATATTTTAATGTAAAATTCTTTTCATTCATTCATTTCACTCACTCATTCATTCATATGAGTATGAAATAAATATACAGAAGACCTGAACCCCGATTATGTAAGCCTCTTTCAATCGCTTCCGTCTACCTGTCACTCACACGACAATTGCGATTATTCTCAATGAGTGAGACTGACATGTAGACGGTAGCGATTGAAAGAGGCTTACTTAGTAACCCCGCGGGCTGTATGGGCTAGACCCTTTGCCTTCCCTAAAAAATACAAAGAAAATTAAAAAAAATAGACTTTAGATAGATTTTTTTCTGCTATTTCCAGCCGCAACTGCACATACGGGAACATATGGGATCGGGAACGGCCCGACCTCTCCACCAGGCCCACTCTGTGCCACCTCTTAGCGTCGGAGAGCGCGGACCATTTTTATCCAGTCTTCGTGAACAGTGTGTATACGGTGTACAGGGTGCACGATTTGAGCGTCAGGTGAGTCCAAAATGAATAATGATAAAACAGTGATGAGGAATGGGCAGCAGCGTTCCTCTCATACCTACCACACCTAGCAATATACTGCGACTTTTGTGCCAGATAAATGGCAATAGGCCCACCACCTATTACATGGGACCTGACATAATTGGGGAAACGGGGGCGCTAGTTCACCTCTGCGTACCCCTTCGGGGATATAGGTGTGATTGATGTATGTATGTATGTATAATATTTAACCCCCCAAAATAAAAAATACCATTTCTTTATTTTCCAATCCTGATATCGAATTTTTTTTTATTTTTTTTTTCATTATTAAATTACTTTGTAAAAAAAAAAATGTAAAATGTACCTCGGGTGAATAAATTAAATACGTGTGCCATTCTACATGGGAGAACAAAAAAAGTTTTCATGTCTGTCAGTAATGAATCAAATCCGAATTAACGTCTTGGTTGTCACCTGCCCGGATCGCAGTGGACGCGGGTTCGATTCCCGCATCAAGACTTATAGTTTTTCGAACTTTTTCTAACTACAATAGTCTTTGTTTTTGTCGATGCGTCATTTTGCATAATAAAAAAAAGAGAATATAAAAATATTTTTTTACACTCACACCTATCATCTAGCCCAAAGAAAGTAGCCTAAGCACTTGTGTTAAGGATACTATATGACGGACATATTTTTAATATAATTATGTAAATAAATGTTGAAAATATACTACATAAACATATACACAACCATGACTCGCGAACAAATATTTGTGTTTATCACAAAATTTGCCCCTACCAGGATTCGAAGCCAATACCCAGCAATCTGAGCATTCGACCAAGCAGGCCGTCATAATAACCTTTGGCATTTTTGACTTTAGTAAAAGGTGTGAAACTAATTTCAAAAATGGTAATTTAGTGAAAAAGTGTGATAAAGAATCTAATTTCTAAAATGGTAAAAATTTTCTGATCGCGACCGTATGTATGTTTTCTCCCAGGTACATGCCTCGCAGCTTCGACACCTGACACTTGGAGGGTCACCAGCGGCGGCACCGCTGGCCCTCGCACCCTGACCCTGACCCTCAGGGTCCGGAACCGTCTCCAGGCTACCAGGAGACGAGCGATGGAGCAGCCATCTAGAGCATTGTTTCTTAGACCTCACCCCTCCCCACTTTAAACAAACCATTCCTTAGCGGTTTAGGGAGCAGGATTTAAAATTTCAAATTCAACTTGGGATAGGGAAGACAGCGTACAGTTTCAAATTAAACCGTCCCCGGTTTAATTGAAATTTCGGACCCCTTAGGAGTCCATGAACCCCCCTGGGGGTCCGTAGCGTATCAGGGTTCCACAGTAGGTCAGTCTGAAAACATGATTTCTAGGAAAATGTGTTGTGACACTTTTTAACAGGGTCTGTGAAATGGTTTAAATTCTTTAAATTATGAAAGTGGTCCATAAATGCTAAAAAGTTTAAGAAACCCTGATCTAGAGCAGTATTTTTCAATCTGTGTGGTCGTACATCGTTTCTATCAAACAAATGTCAAATTTTGACAACTATTTGACAGGACTGTCGCCATGTTGTTTTCTCGGTAATACGTCAGTTTTGTACATTTGTCTTCTGTTCATTCGTATAGATTGGCCACACTTGTCATAGAGGGGGGTGGGAAATGTGCATGATTAGAAAAATGTTTAGAAATCGGTCTGTGTGATTCGATAATGTGCAATTTCGAATGTGTAAATCTTGAGAGAAAGACTAGATAGCAATAATTCCTACACTTTATATAGGCATTTGAAAAGTGATCTCATTTGAACTATGTAAAAAAATAGTTGTATATTTTATTAAAATTATATTTATTTATGACTTGGTGTTTTATTTACTCTCACTACTCCTCAACTAATAAGAGAGAGAGATTTTTATGGGTTTTGGATGCAAGACTTTTTAAGCCTTTAGATAAAGAAAAGCCTTAACACTGATGACTAAGGCTGCGTTTCCATAGAAGCGGAGCTGAGCTGAGACTTACAAAAATTGATCATTGATATTGCGGAGCGGATATGAGATGTGTTATTTGAACAATAATAATAATAATAAGCCTTTTTATTTCCCAAACTTATTTCTTTACAGAGTTTTTGTTAGTGTATGTTTATAATGTTTCTCTAGGGTTAGTTGTGTTAAATTTTAGTTTCATTGTTGCTCATAAATTTGGGACCCTTGTTGAGTAAAGGCCTCCTCCTCCAACCTTCTCCAATTTTCTCTGTTCTGTGCTGTGTCCATCCATTCAGTCTTTGATATAGGTGTGATGTTGTCTGACCATATTTTTATAGGCCTACCTGCTTTTCGTTTCCCTGTTGGGCCTTTCCACTAGTTTTGACCATCTCTTGTCTTTTGTGCGAGCCCATTGCCACTTTAATTTTAGCGCGGTCAGTGCGTCCTCAATTTTTGTGGTCTTTTAATGGTTACGCTGTTTATATTGTCTTTTTGTAATGTTTAAGATACTTCTTTCCATTGCTCTTTGGCACGATTTGAGCAATATCATTGGTAAATTTTTGTAAGTCTCAGCTCAGCTCCGCTTCTATGGAAACGCAGTCTTACATCAGTGTTTGGGTTTCTTTACCCACTAGTATTTTATTAAAACACTGAATGCTCTGAAGACCACACAGCAGTAATTTTAAGTGTAATTGTGAATTTTAAATATGAGTCAAACAACTGTCTTAAAAAATATTTTAATATTCAATCACTTTTTAAGCTATGTTTTAACAACATTTTGTGATGTATGTGTACTCATAGAAAGTACATATTATTACCTACACTTATAGTGGTTAACATGGCAATCAAGGTACAAAGTTTTAATACTTATCAATTAAACAACTGATTAACCCCCGAATACAGAAACGCTTATCAAATTTGGGGCACTGCTTAAACAGTTAAGTGGACATTTACCTGTCAGAATTTGTATGGAAAAACGTCAATTTTGACAACATTCAAGTGTTAAGCAAGACTCAAACTTTGATTAGCGTTTCTGTATTCGGGGGTAAATAGACCAGTGATTTTGTTTCTTATTATTCATACTCACACTGAATTTAATGTTGTCTGGGCCATTTCTATGGTTTAAAAACTATAAGAGACTAGCTTTATTTGCCCTTTAGCCACAAAATAAATACAGAAACGCTACTCAAAGTTTGAGTCCTGCTTAACAATGAAGTGTTGTCAAAATTGACATTTTTCCATAAAAATATTGTCCACTTCACTTTATAAGCAGTGCTAAGGTAGCATTTCTGTATTCAGGGATTAATCCAACATAACACCAGTTAGGATTAGGTTCCTAAAATAGTTTTCTCCTGGCAAAATTGCCGTCTGTACGATAGCACATTGCCATTCATAAAAAAAGAAGAAAATAGGTTCTTTCTTCAGAGGTGGCAAGCCCATCGCCATCCACCGAAAACTTAAACACTGCTGCCATTCTGTATATCTATATCTGATCTATATCAGCCATTTGGGTTACTCACTGAACATAAATATACGTAATAGGCTCACATAACTCATACTTTTCCAAACACTCAATCAGCCAACCAATTGGCAATGCTTTTAAATGCTGCATGTTATACATTGGCTCATAAAGATCTTTAAATATAATGTAATGGGAACAGTTAACCAATTTGCCCCCTTTCTTAGCATGGTACGGGACGAGTTTCTCTGAGTCCGGTATTGATTCTGGATTTGGAACCCTACGAAGTACTACGCCGCCAGCATCACTAATCAATTTTGTTAGTATTGCCTTTGTTACAGTAACATTCTTAGAAATTTCATATTTTGTAGTGAAATTGTGCAAATAGAAATGGCAGCCGTCAAATATGCCAGGCAGCTGCTTGTATTTGTTGTAACGAGCGTTCTTTGGACCGCTACATGCCTTAGTGCTCACACCAACAACTTCGTGGCTATCAAAAGGTTGTAGTTCATCTTCTGTGGACTTTGTAACCCAATCTGTTGTTAACACCCAGATCCCATACACAATGCCTTGTAGAACGTCCAAAGAAGACGGACATAAACCATCTTCTGCGTCTACAATAAGATGGGTGACCTTTTTAGTGAACTTTGCTTCAATGTGAAGGTTGCTATGATGTTTTGTGAGAGATTTTAGCTTATTGTGCACGGTGCGATACTGAGAAACGCAAAACACCCTGACGTCCTCAAAATCTTGTTCGATCTGAATATTTGATATGCGAGTAATATTTATAGTTTGTGTTTGAATTACATTATCAGAGGCTGCAAGAAGCCTCTTCTTCATATCACCAGCAGCGAGCTCCACTGGAGTTTCTCCCTTGCAGTTTCTAGCTCCTATATCCGCTCCGTTCTTCACTAACTCCTCTGCAATATCAATGTGATTGAACCGCACGGCCTCATGTAATGGTGTCTCATTACTTGGACCGGGTACATTTATGAGACTATTATGTTGGAGCAGCAGCCTAACAAGATCTATGCGGCCATTTTGTACGACTTCATGTAAGGGAGTCCAGCCAGCGTTGTCCTTCGTATTCGGGTTTGAGCCTTCGTTGAGGAGCTCCAGTACTTTATCCACTTTGCCTAGCCTACAGGAAATGTGGAGCATCGTTTCGCCTTTATTATTTCGTTTCTCCGCTGACTTGGCCCCTCTGAGGGTGCTTGCGGTTGACATGAAGGAATGATTCAACTCTTGTTTCTTTCCAGACACATTCCTTTCTGACAAGACCCGGGTTTCTTTTCGCTCGCTATTATTAGTATCAGATTTGGCTGGTGGGTTTGCTTTCCCTCGTTTTTTGCTGTTCGAAGCAGCACTGTCAGGTTTGGTAGGCTTTTGTTTCGGCTGAAAAGTCTCGAATAACTTGTCCAGTTCCTTAGCAGACTCTACACAGCTGCCGAGGCGATCGTCCGCGTAGATAGTGCACCCTTCCAACGACACACTGCAATTGGGACAAAATTTCAAGTTTTCGAAATGTTCCGAGCATATCATGTGAAAACATTTGCTCAGAGTGACGGGGCTTTTGCACAATTCCAAGCAAACGCCGCACACGTAATCCTGTTTCACGGATTCGAGGGCTTTCAGAAATTTACTCAAGTCCGGCGTAGACATTTTTGTGGCAATATCACTTTCAGCCAACACCGCGAACTTTTCCGATAGCGGGAAAATTCAGAAAATTCGCGCACCGACGCAGCAATAAAATTACTATTTGACATTGACACTGACAATTAGTATTCTGTTCTTAATTCTCCCTTTCTCAGGGAAGGCAAAGGAACCTAGCCCAGCTACATCACAGCCCAGTTATTTTACGAGTACGAAGTCGTTTAACTTGTTTTTTCAAAGCGATTCTCACTCTCCAAGTCACAGAACACTATTACTCTAGGTACTCGAAAATTTCATATTCGTCTGTACTTTTTTGAAAGTAAAATATTCCCTACTATACTTGAGAAGAGAATAATAATTGTTCACGCCTGCAAGAGTCATCACAGCAATAGCCACTACACGTCGACCGTGAATAGACTTTTATTGTGCGGCGTACCTTTTTCGTCATTGCACGCCAGACGTCAATTCAGTGAACATCATAACACTTGTAACATTATATTAATTATATATCTTAAAAGTCACTTCGAGTTTACTTTCTAAAGAGTGAATTCCATTATGCTGGTGAAGGCGTAAACATTGGCGACCGTGACAGGACATAAATAAGGACACAAATAGAAAATTTAGTCTAGAACAATACATCGAATAGTGATTCAGCGAAGGAACACTTCGAAGCCAAAATACAGATAAGTGCCCTGTTTATTCCCTTCTAAAATCATTATTCTTTCCTAAAAGGTTATCCAATTTCTCAAATATTCCTAATTTAATTCCTTTTTTGATATAGTTTAACGATTGTGCAAACATTTTAAAAGTACCCTATAGTAAAAAATAAAAAATAAATTTTCTCAAATCACTTAAATTTCAGTAAATTAAGCTTAAATGCAATAAATATACGTAAATATAACTTCCCTTACATCCTTCGCACCAGGATTTTCTGGTTATTTATCCAAATTTGCCGACTATTTCCAGCTATACGGCGCCGGTACCGGCTGATTTCGTGCGGGCTGTGATAACAGCTGATAACGCGACAAGCTGATTCTACTCGTCTCGGAGCCTGCACGCAGGTGTCTTCGCGAAGGGGAGTGTGAGATACGTATAAATTTAATTACCAAAGTGATTTTATGTCCTCTAAATAAGCTTGCCTTTTGATTTGTTTTTATTTAATTGAATACATAACAGGTTTCAACAATAAGTTTCATAAAGTTTTAGTTTAGTTGTCATTTATTATTAGATTGTCATTGATTAGATTTGCATTAAAAATGACTACGCCTGTAAGTTCATCGCCTCTTTTGCAACCTACTAATCAAACATTAAAAGATTTACTTACTAAACGTAGCTCAGTTAAAGGACAAATTACCAGATTTAAAAAATACTTAGACAATATTAAAGGGCAAGCTATACTGACGACTATCGAAGTTGCAGAATTGTCTCTAAAGCTCAGCAAGTTCGAGAGTCAGTCGAATAAGTATGATGAGTTGCAGACTCAGATTGAGTTAATTAATTCAGAAAATTTAGAATTTGAGTTTGATGAGCGAGATCGCATTGAAAAGGAATTTATTATGTGTATTGCTATGGCGAAAACTTACTTAGAACAACAAACTGAAATCAAGGCCATAGACCAGGACAAAAAAAGGCGTGAGTCCTTGTTTCATGAAGCTCAATGCAATCTCGATCATGGCGATTCTGGTGTTCGTTTACCACGGATAGAAATTGCGAAATTTGGTGGATCGTTCTTTCGCTGGTTGGAGTTTCGCGACACATTCACTAATTTAATACATAACAATGAGCGTATGTCATCAATTCAAAAGTTTCATTATTTAATATCATATTTGGAGGGTGATGCAGCTCGCGTAATTTCCAACATTGAGGTATCTTCCGCTAATTATAACGACGCTTGGCAGCTTCTGTATGACCGTTATAACAACAAACGGTTACTAACTAATCATCACTTAAAATCTATTTTTAACATACAACCCTTGCAACGCGAAACTGAGGGTTCTTTGCGATTTTTGGTGGACCATATCACCAAAACATTACGTGCTCTTTCTAATCTGGGTCAGCCAACTGAACACTGGGACACAGTTATAATTTTTTTGGTTTGTTCTAAGTTGGATAGCCAAACACTTGTAAAATGGGAGGAACAACGAAATAACATAGGCGACTTTCCAACCTTGGAACAACTCAAAACCTTTTTGATTGATAGGGCGCATATTATCGAGTCTACAAATCAAAATAAGAATTTAAATTCTAATCTAATAAAAAATAATTACGTAAGACCTCCGTATGCGCAGCCAAGTAATAATAAAACTTTTCAAACAAAATCCTATGCTGCAGTGCAACAAAATTCTAGTAATAATTATTCTAAATGTCAGTGTATAATTTGTGATAAAAACCATAGGATATATGATTGTCCAACTTTTAAATCTAAAACTTTAGATGATAAATTATCAGATGTTTCTAAGTACAAACTTTGTTCTAACTGTTTACGTCAAGGTCACCCGGTCAGCAATTGTCGCATGGGTCCCTGCAGGCAGTGCAATCAGAGACACAATTCATTATTGCATCCAGTTGAATCTACTAAAGTCAACAATGCCCAAATTCAGGAATACGATTCTATTGTTTTAATTTCTCTAAAGAAATTAATTCTAAATACGTCATTTTGTCAACTGCGTTAATTGAAGTTTCCAATCCAATAACCAAAGAGGCAATCACAGTTCGTGCCTTATTGGACTCTGGAAGTCAGTCATCTTTTATTACAAAATCATTAAAAAACAAAATATCACTAAATTCCAAACCCATATCTATAAATGTTGTAGGTATTGGTAACAATTCATTAAAAACAGTCAACGAAAGCTGTATTGTACAATTAAATTCTAAAATTCATAATTATCAAAATACACTAAATTGCTTTGTATTAGACAAAATTACAGGAGATCTTCCAACATCCCCCTTAAATATTTATGACTTAAATCTACCATTAAATATAGAACTAGCTGACCCCCAGTTTAACCAGGTTTGTTCTATTGACATTTTAATAGGCGCAGACCTCTTTTGGAATATCATATTAGGAGAGCAAAAACTACTAGGCAAAAATAAACCTATTCTTCAAAATTCAAAATTGGGCTGGCTTCTTGGTGGTTCTTTTATAACATCCAAATCCAAAAAGAATCATTATAATAACTCATTAATTTGTCATGATAGTTGTTCACAAAATTCTAAAGTTGAAAATTTACTCACAAAATTTTGGGAGTTGGAAGAAGTCCCAAATAAATTAATTATAAGTGAAAATGATATGGCATGTGAAAGTCATTTTATGGCACACACTATACGTTTGGTGAGCGGCCGATTCTGTGTTAAGTTACCGCTAAAGGACTCACCAGAATGCTTAGGTGAATCATACACTCTTGCTAAAAGACGATTTCTAAATTTGGAGAAACGCTTTAAAACAGATCTTCCTCTAAAGGAAGAATATTCTAAATTCATAAAGGAGTACGAAGCCCTCGGTCATCTTTCAGAGTCACCAATTCCAATGCCAGAATATTCATACTTTCTGTGTCATCATGCTGTTTTTAAGATGGCCAGTGAGTCCACCAAACTGAGGGTCGTCTTTGACGGATCAGCGCCATCATCATCCGGGTTCTCAGTGAACGATTTACAAATGGTAGGTCCAAATGTACAGAGCTCTCTTTTCTCCATATTGACTCGCGCACGATTGTACCGTTATCTGCTTACCGGTGACATCGAAAAAATGTACCGGCAAGTCGAAGTTCACCCAGAAGATCGAAATCTGCAACTGATCTTATGGAGAGAAGATGAGTCCTTACCTATCAAGACGTTACGACTAAATACTGTCACTTACGGTACAGCAAGTGCCAGCTATTTAAGTACACGCTGTTTGTGGCAGCTTGGGGAGGAATGTGATGATGGGCTGATCAAGACAATAATCCAGGAGGACTTTTACGTTGACGACCTCATTACGGGCTCGAATAATAAAATAGAATTACAATTTATTCAAAATTCAGTAGCGTCACAATTAGATAAAGGATGTTTCAAATTGCGTAAATATAAAACTAATTTACCTTCAATTTTCAAGGGTTCACCAATTGCAGCATTACAAGAGGACCTAACAATAAGCGAATCATCAAGTACTCTTGGTTTAGGCTGGAATCCAAATACTGATACATTTAATTTTCCCCTAAATATAAATTCAGATACAGATAATATTATTATTACCAAAAGATACATAATGTCAAATGCTTTTAAAATCTTTGACCCCTTAGGCCTTTTGAGTCCTTTTATTATGCAAGCAAAATTAATGCTCCAAAAACTTTGGCATATTAAAATTGATTGGGATCAACCTGTACCTGACAATATTAAAGTGGCTTGGGCAGAGTTTTCTAAAGGCTTATCTGTGCTGCTTTCATTCCAAATACCTAGACAAGTACTTTGTGACAGTCCGGTCTATTTTGAAATGCACACTTTCTGTGATGCTTCGCAAGTTGGTTATGGTGCCTGTATCTACTTACTATCTAAAGCTTATAATGATGATATTACTGTAAGACTTTTATGTTCAAAATCAAAGGTTGCACCACTTAAACCTACTACTATACCTCGTTTGGAGCTCTCAGGCGCACTGCTTGCGGCTCGGCTATGCAAAACGGTGACTGAATCCCTAAGGCGCACCCCTGACCGTATAATCCACTGGTGCGATTCTAGTGTCGTTCTAGGTTGGCTGAAGGGTGATGCATCAAAATTAAAGACTTTCGTTGCAAATAGAGCAAGTGAAATACAAGAAATCACAAAGTCTTCTACTTGGCAATATGTACCTACAGCTGAAAATCCTGCTGATCTTATTTCACGAGGTGTTGACGCCGGCCAGCTTCGGCATTCAAGTTTGTGGTGGCATGGTCCAGAATTTTTACTCAAGGGTGAAATTCATTGGCCTATATTGCAAGTTGAAAAGTCGCAAAATTTACCTGAAGTCAAAGCACTTAATACAATTATTATTGCAGAACCCCTAATTCAGTTTGAACGTTTTTCTAACTATAGTAGGTTACAAAGAACAGCTGCCTATATTAAAAGATTTATTCATAATACTAAAAATCCTAAAACTAAATTAAATGGCATCTTAACCGCTGATGAGTTACGGGCTGCAACTTTTGCATTAAGTTCCATAGCTCAACAGCAATGTTTTCCAATTGAATATGATATTTTAAAAAATAAAAAGCAATTAAGTTCAAAAAGTAAGATTTTGGCCTTATCCCCCTTTATGGACAAGGATAATTTGATTCGCGTGGGTGGCCGTATAGAAAAATCAAACGGTACTTATGACCAAAGGCACCCAATTCTTCTAAGTTCATCACATAATTTATCTAAATTAATCTTTAAATATGAACACATTCGAAATTTGCATGCAGGTCCGCAGTTACTTCTTGCAGCTGTTCGACAGACGTTTTGGCCTATAAAAGGCAGAATCATAGCTCGAAGCACTGTTCGCGGTTGTGTACGTTGTCGAAAGGTGCAGGGAAAAACTTTGGAGCCAAAAATGGGTGACCTTCCTTCGCATCGTGTCAACCCTGATTTCCCATTCAAATCGGTTGGAATAGATATGGCAGGGCCATTTTACATCACTAATCGTAAGGGGCGCGGTGCAAGGTTAATAAAATCTTATTTGTGTCTATTTGTCTGTTTCCGTTATAAATGTGTTCATTTAGAAGCTGTCAGCGACTTATCCACGGGTGCCTTCGTGTTGGCATTACGTAGATTCGTTTCGCGTCGTGGACGGCCAGCGAACGTATTCTCCGATAATGGTCGTAATTTCGTGGGAGCCTCTAAAGAGCTTAAACACTTCCAAAATCAACAAAATCAAACACTCTCTGAGTTTGCCTCTCAAGAGGGCATAAAGTTTACGTTTACGCCATCTTACGCTCCCCATTTTGGCGGCACTTGGGAATCTTTAATTAAGAGTACCAAACTAATTTTAAAACGCGTCATGGGTACTGCCCATTTAACTTTTGAGGAGATCACAACACTTTTTGCACAAACGGAATCTATATTAAACAGCCGTCCTTTGTGCCCCATGTCTTCCTCTCCCGACGATCCTCTGTTTCTTACCCCAGGGCACTATCTAATTGGAAGGCCTCTAAATGATGTACCATCACCCGCCCTGGAAGCTGACAACGACAGTCGTATCAACCGCTACGCTCGTCTGGAGAAGTTGCGACAACATTTTTGGCGAAGATGGCAGAAGGAGTACGTGTCGGAATTGCAAGTACGAACAAAATGGAGACAAAATACAAGACATCTAAAGGTTGGAGACTTAGTTCTACTTGGCGAAGACTCTCTGCCACCTCTATGCTGGCGCATGGGTCGAGTTACCAAATTATACCCAGGAGCTGATGGAATATCCCGTGTGGCAGACGTGAAGACAACCACTGGAACGTATCGACGGCCCCTAGTACGTCTCTGCCCACTGCTGGATGATGACAAACCCGAAGACTAAATGGTTGAAGAACTGAGGTCTTCAACGGGGGGGAGTATGTTCACGCCTGCAAGAGTCATCACAGCAATAGCCACTACACGTCGACCGTGAATAGACTTTTATTGTGCGGCGTACCTTTTTCGTCATTGCACGCCAGACGTCAATTCAGTGAACATCATAACACTTGTAACATTATATTAATTATATATCTTAAAAGTCACTTCGAGTTTACTTTCTAAAGAGTGAATTCCATTATGCTGGTGAAGGCGTAAACAATAATGAAAGTCAATTATAAAATACTTACGAGTTACGACGGATACGAGTTTCTAAAATCGTTGTAAAAAGTCACTTCAAATTAAAAGTATCCATATAGAACCACTTTAAATTTCTTAGATCTCACTCCAACAACATAAAACACACACTTACTGCCGCACTCAGAGACGTCAATTAACTTAAATGAGTATTTAATGTCAAAAATTTTCATTCAAATCTAGACCATAGACCCTGCAAGAATAGCGACTAGTTTTGAATTGTCATTTTTGACGTTAAGTACTCATTAACGTTATTTGACGTCTCTGAGTGCGGCAGTTAGAATACGAAAAAGCTACTATGGGACAAACTTTTTAGAGATTGCTTTAATTGACACAACAAACGCTCTTAATAGGCTCAGAACAAGTTATTGTTCTGAGGGTTTAGGTGTCATGGTACGAATAGTCCATACAAGTCCATACATAAAAAAAGGTGAACAGTTTAAGACGTCAAGCTAAGCAGGCTTGCGAAAGGCCTGCTTTAAGATGGTCATAGTATGAGAATTTATAGCAATCCCATAGAGGACAATAATACTACGGATAAGCAATCCTGTTTAAGGCCTGCTAAAATAGCTCGTAGTAAGCCTCCCTGAAGACTAATGATGAAGACTAAATACACACTGAATGAGTGGAATTATTTATTGAAATGAATTTTACAATAATGGGTGGCGCACATTTATTAACCCATCAAGAGACTGCTTTGCGGGAATTGAATGGTAACAGAGTTCATGATGGCGACTGATGTGGTGAAAACCACTCTAAAATGGATTTATTGGCGACCACTATAAAATGGATTATCAGATCTGGGCTATCGGCTTAGAGGTTCAAATCCTGGTAGGGGCAAATTCTGTGATGAACACAGGCATTTGTTTCCGAGTCATGGATGTTAATGTACATACATACATACATACATAAATCACGCCTATATCCCCGAAGGGGTAGGCAGAGGTGAAACTAGCACCCACGTTTCGCCAATTATGTTAGGTCCCATGTAATAGGTGGAAAGCCTATTGCCATTTATCGGGCACAAAAGTCGCAGTACACTGCTATTGCTAGGTGGTATAAGAGGAACGCTGCTGGCCGTTCCTCATCATTTATTTATCCTTAGTCGCCTTGTACGACACCCACGGGAGAGATTTGGGCTGGTGACAATTGTATTCTACTCTGCTACTCTGTAGAATAATTACACCACCACCGATGTTAATTTAGTATTTATTATAAATGTTTCTATGTATAATTATTAGAACATCACCAGCCCTTTTTAGTGTCCCTATTGCTGGGGCCGGGCCTTCCCTATTGATGGAAGAATTAAAAGAGATTGCGTCATACCCACCAGGCCTACTCCCTAACTTTTTTTGACAGTTGAAAGTGATGATCACCGAACTATTTACTTATCCATTACTACTTTACTATAATGCTATTGTGACACTTGTCCTGTGGTAACAGCAATGTATTAGTAAATAGTTCGGTGATCATCACTTTCGACTGTCAAAAAAAGTTAGGGAATAGGCCTACAGGCTGGCCCAGTGGGGGTGGTGGGTGTTAATGACTGCGAAAGCACTCAGTACCAAACGGCTTAATGTGGCTTCCCAAGCACGGAGGAACTTGAGATAATAAATTCTGGGTCACCCATCCAACGACCGGCCTTAGCGAACATTGCTTAGTTTCAGAAATTGCAGTGGAATCGTCGTGGGAGCTCGTAGATTTTTACTATGTTACATCGCATGGCAGTTAAAATCGAGTGTACAAGCCAGTGTGCAAGAGGGAAGAGCTCGCTAGCGCAGTGGCATAGCGCGCTTGGCCTACGATTGCGTTAACTAAGCAATGTTCGCTAAGGCCGGCATTGTATGGGTGACCAAAAATGTAATATCTCGAGTTTCTCCCTGCATCGGAAGGCACGTTAAGCTGTTGGTGCCGGCTGCATCTGTAGCCGTTAATACCCATCAACCCGCACTAGGGGGCCAGCGTGGTGGGTTATGGCCCAATCTCCCTATATTCTTGAAGACCCGTGCCCCAACAGTGGGGACATTAAAGGGCTGGTGATGATGATGATGAAAAAGCCCTGAATGGCTTTTATCCCTTCACATGCGCGTACCTGAGTAGGTAAGGTACATTATACGTAATGTTTGCGCGCATGTAAGTGGCCGGGGTTGGTAAGACTAGTATCCACTGTCCATAAATAGCAACGGGGAAATATTTGTAACAAAACTAAAACTAGGAAAACCAGTTCGAACATTAATACTTATTAAAAATAATAATAATAATACGGTCATATGAGGAAAATACAGTATGACATACAGGTAATCTCACAACAACTTGCTTATTGTATAGCGACACACGCTTTTTGAGATCTTTGTGAACACAATTGAATCAATAATTAAGCGGCATATTTGTGTACGTCCCAGTATCTTTAGTTCAACAAAATGTTTTGCCATCAGATGTTTTTTATTGTCTTCGGTGAGTGACTCCCTATTATAACTAGCTTCTGCCTGCGACTTCGTCTGCGCGGGATTATTCGACCTACACAAAGAGTAGCACAACTCAAAATACTGCTTTATCAGAAACAGACAAATCTGTTTAATGTTTTGAGTTTGAATGGATCTTAATTACTTACCTACAGAGTCATTAACATTTTTTATAGAGATTTTTTACACATATACCTTCGGATTTAAGATACTTTTCGGCGCAGATCCCAAAAATCGAGATAACTCGATTTTGTATTATTCTTAGTTGTGCTACCCCTCATCTAAGGGTACAATTTATTGCTTCGTACGATTGATTGATGCCGAAGTAGAAGAAGACCACTGAAAAGATGGTTGGCTTGTGATGGATGTGGATGAGGAGATGACGAGAGAGTGGAGAAAGACAATATACTGCGCCGACCCCTCAGTCCCTCCTCCTCACACCCCTTTACTCAAGTACAAAATATAAAAAAATAGATCGACAACTAACTAAATCTAAGGGTTGAAAACACTTACAGGTGAATACACTTTGCATAAAAACACTTCGCGAAAAGGGGAAAATATATACATATATTTTTATTATTACTTAATATTACTATACCACCTACACTTAATATTAATTCGCCAAGGTGCAAAACGTGCCAATCGCAAAAGTCACAGGGTCGCAAAACAAACGGTTCACAACAATAATATTTATTATATTTAAAAAAATATAATATCATTGTTCACAAAATGTCCCAGCTCAAATGTCAAAATGTTTCAGGCCTAATTATTTTTTATTAATTTCTTACCTTAAATAGTTTATTTGCGATTGCAATCTTCAGTTAGTCCGTTTACTTCATAAGGTCGGACATACTTAGTTGTTTTATTTTTATATTATTTTAAACGGTTTAATTTTAATAAATATTTTTGATCTTTTCAGCGTCTTCGGCTATGGTAATAGCTGAAATGTGAGTAATTAAACTAAATATTATTAAATTTTTAATTGCACATTGGAAGAATACCTATAGGGGAAATTGGGCCATATCTCCTATCACCCTATATTCTTCCATCCATAAGGAAGGCCCATGCTTGCCCCAGCAGTGGGGACATTAAAAGGGCTGGTGATGATGATGATGAATTGAACATTGATGATGCGAGAATGATAATTGATTTCTACTATGCGAAGGTAGCCGTCGACTTACAACGTGAAGTTGAAAGATTTTGATGGCCGCCTTGACGGCCGCCTTGGTCGAATGCTCAGATTGCTGGGTATTGGCCAAGAGTTCCCGGGTTCGAAACCTGGTAGGGGCAAACTTTGTGATGACCACAAATGTGTGTTTCCGACTCATGGTTGTGTATATGTTTATGTAGTATATTTTTAACATTTATATACATAATTATATTAAAAATATGTCCGTCACCTAGTATCCATAACACAAGTGCTTAGGCTACTTACTTTGGGCTAGATGTTAAGTGTAAGTGTAAAAAAAAAAATCGGCAAGATAACTAACGTCCAGCCCCTCTTGTCAAGTCGCTAATCTATTTGAACGAATAGAATAGTCATCAAATCATCATCATCCCATCACCATCCATAACCCTACCATGCTTCTATGCATTCAATAGATTGGCCTATTGGGGGCTGCTAATGCAGCCAGTACCAACGGCTTAACGTGCCTTCCGAAGCACTAAGGAACTGGATGTAATACATTTTTGGTCACTCATCCAATGACCGGCCTTAGCGAACATTGTCCAGTTTAACGCTGCGCTTGCGAGCTCTTCGATAATGTTCAAAAAATAGTTATTTGTTGTGCGTGAGTGCAAAGTTGTTTTTAACCGCGTGCTCAATTTTGATGACCGAGCTAGCGAAGGATTCTAAAATTAGAATCCTGAGCGATAGCGAGGGAATCAAAAGAGCACAAGGTGAAAAATCTTTGCACTCGAGTGCAACACGTAACTTTTCATCCCCTCCAACGAGGAAATTGCAAAATACAAAAAAAATACAATCACAACAGTTTCTGTTTTCACCCAGAAACTTCCACAACATCCTCCCATTAACCTAAACACACTCTCAACACCCACTCAGAAACACCCACAACATTCACACCCGCAATACACACCCATCCACTCAGACACACCCAAAAAACACCCATTCACCCAGAAACACCCATTCACCCAGAAACACCCACAAAACACCCAATCACCCAGAAACACCCACAAAACACCCATTCACCCAGAAACACCTACAAAATATCTAATCACCCAGACACCCACAACATCCATTCAGACACCCACAACTTCCACCCAGTCACACCCACAATACTCACCCATCTATTCAGACACACCCACAAAACATCCATTCACCCAGACACACCCACAAAACACCCATTCACCTAGACACACCCACAAGACACCCATTCACCCAGACACACCTCCAACACCCACCCATCCACCCAGCCACACCCGCAAAATTCATCCAGACACACCTGTAAGTACCTAATAAAAATTACCGTCCCTAAAGGAGTTCCGAGACGGTCAATCAGCTTGAGTCAAGCACGTTGATTATCTGTATTTTTTTGTTCCGTTGCTAGCGTAAACAAATCAAACAAACCTAAAAAGCTTTTAAATGCTTGACTCAAGCATCAAGCAAGCGTTGTAGACAAAATGTTTAAAGCAAGATTGACGCCAAGCTGATTGACCGTCAGGGAACTCCTAGGTTTTAACAAATTTATGACGTGAAAAGAAAATGGCGCGCGCAAAGCAAATTACAACAAAAGTACACCAAGAAGGTTCCGAGTCTTAGTTTGCTAGGTTATTATAGGTTGCATGATAATTTCGGCACCATGGAGGTAGAAATAAATAGGTATAATGATGTTTTGAATTCACAAACTCATTGCACACGATGTTCTAAATTCAAATTTACTTTATCCTCTAGAGGATAAAAACGGCTTTTGCACTCAGATATCGAAGAGCAAAAACGCTTTTTCCGAGATGGTTGCATGAAATAGTTATTTGTTGTACGTGAGTGCAAAGTTGTTTTTTAACCGCGTGCTCAATTTTGATGACCGAGCTAGCGAAGGATTCTAAAATTGAATCACGAGCGTAGCGAGTGATTCAAAAATTAGAATCCTGAGCGATAGCGAGGGAATCAAAAGAGCACAAGGTGAAAAATCTTTGCACTCGAGTGCAACACGTAACTTTTCATCCCCCCCAACGATGAAATTGCAAAATACAATCACAACAGTTTCTGTTTTCACCCAGAAACTTCTACAACACCCTCCCATTAACCCAAACACACTCTCAACACGCACCCAGAAACACCCACAACATTCACACCCATCCACTCAGACACACCCACAAAACACCCATTCACCCAGAAAAACCCACAAAACACCTATTCACCCAGAAACACCCACAAAACACCCATTACCCAGAAACACCCAAAAAACACCCATTCACCCAGAAACACACACAAAACACTCATTCACTCAGAAACACCCACAAAACACCCATTAACCCAGAAACACCCACAAAACACCCATTCACCCAGAAACACCCACAAAACACCCATTCACCCAGAAACACCCACAAAACACCGATTAACCCAGAAACACCCACAAAACACCCATTCACCCAGAAACACCTACAAAACACCCAATCACACCCAAAAACACTCAATCACCCAGAAACACCCACAAAACACCTAATCACACCCAAAAAAACACCCAATCACCCAGAAACACCCACAATACTCACCCATCCATTAAGACACACCCACAAAAACCTATTCACCCAGTCACACCAACAAAACACCCATTCACCTAGACACACCCTCAAAACACCCATTCACCCAGACACACCTCCAACAGCCACCCATCCACCCAGCCACACCCGCAACATTCATCCAGACACACCTGTAAGTCCCTAATGAAAATTACCGTCCCTAATGGAGTTCCGAGACGGTCAATCAGCTTGAGTCAAGCACGTTGATTTTCTGTATGTTTTTGTTCCGTTGCTAGCGTAAACAAATCAAACAGACCTAAAAAGCTTTTTAAATGCTTGACTCAAGCATCCAGCAAGCGTTGTAGACGATCAAAATGTTTAAAGCAAGATTGACGCCAAGCTGATTGACCGTCACGGAACTCCTAGGTTTTAACAAATTTATGACGTGAAAAGAAAATGGCGCGGGCAAAGCAAATTATAAAAAAAGTACACCAAGAAGGTTCCGAGTCTGAGTTTTTAACCAATTAAAATAGGTTGCATGACAATTTCGGCACCATGGAGGTAGAAATAAATATGTATAATGATGTTTTGAATTCACAAACTCATTGCACACGATGTTCTAAATTCAAATTTACTTTAACCTCTAGAGGATAAAAACGGCTTTTGCACTCAGATATCGAAGAGCAAAAACGCTTTTTCCGAGATGGTGGGATGAAAAATATATTTTTCACTTCTCATGCTCTGAAAGTGCTTGTTTGTGCAGGATATAGGCTGCACAAAATCGAATTTTGTGCTCTAGAGCATTAACGTACCTATCTAATCATAAAAGTATCTATACTAAGGCGAAGATTGGCCTAATGTGTTTTTTAAGACATAAAATATATTAAAATTTTTATTCAAGTAGGTACGGTAAGTATTACATTAATTTAAGAAAATTATTATTTCAAAATTAATTTCATACTTGGCTGTATAGGTCTGCAGCCCAAGCCTAATATCAATGGGAAAACAATTTACTTTAGTATTCAAAACTGTACTAATTTTAGTTTTAATTTTTTAAGATAAATTACTGTTTTATTTCCTCGCAATCGAAGTGAAAAGCAGAGTTTCTAACTCGTCCACAAAACCATTTTTATCCTCGACATTAGTATCAGCCCTCGCCTTCGGCTCGGGCTGCTAAAAGTCTCGGACAAAAATTATTCGTTTTGTGCACTTGATGGAAAATCTACTATTTCTCTCCCAGGCCTGCATGGAAATTTTTTTGTTCCTATTTGTATAATCTATTCAAACAAGTCTTCTATGTCTCGAACAAATAACGTTGAATGGGCCAGCCTCCTCATTAGTCCTCATCCTATGGGTGTCGTAAAAGTGGACTAAGAGACATTGCCCGGTGTAGACCATTAGCACCTTGGGGCACCCGAATGGTGGAGGGCAAACCACCAACAACAGCATACCCAAAGAGGGTCGGTGTAAGGCAGGCGGCCGGCTGTAAAAACAGTATGCATTGCAATGGTGTCACCCCAATCACTCTCTCCGTTCATCGGTCTCTCGACATGGTCCGTCCCGTCTCTTTACCGATATGAATGGAAGAGGAAACATACTGCGCCGACCCCAGATAGATTGGGTACAGGGCCGGAAGAAGAAGATTCAAATAAGTCGCCACAATTCCAGTTCACATCGTGCCAGGAGGCAGGCTGACACCGAGTGTGGGTTTCTGCATAAGGGAAATGTGCCGTGGCACGTAGTGGTCTACGACAAAACGAATGACCCGCATCTCCCTATATGCGCTGCGAGCCTGGTCAGCCATAGATTGGTTATAGGCGGTGAGTACATATAATACATACATACATACATCACGCATATATCCCCGAAGGGGTAGGCAGAGGTGAACTAGCACCCACATTTCGCCAATTATGTTAGGTCCTATGTGGCGAGTCTATTGCCATTTATCGGGCACACAAGTCGCAGTACTATTGCTAGGTGGTATAAGAGGAAAGCTGCTGCCCATTCCTCATCGCTGATTTATCCTGTTAAGTCCCATGTAATAGGTGGCGAGCCTATTGCCATTTATCGTGCACAAAAGTCGCAGTACATTGCTAGATGATTTATCCTTAATCGCCTTGTACGACACCCACGGGAGAGATTTGGGGTGGTGACAATTGTATTCTACTCTGCCGTCACCATACTCTATCAGGCCATATATATATATATGTGTAGACAGAGGTGAATGGGAAGCAGCGTTCCTCTTATACCACCTTATCCTTAGAATATGCGTGATTTATGTACATATATATTGTTATCATACCAGCCCGGCTAGCATGACCACCGAAACACGATATATAAAGTCATTTATCGTATTGAACTGTCAAAAATGCAAAGATATATCGCGTTGAAATGTCGAAATCCAATAATTTTTGACTGTTCAAAGCGATAAATGGCTTTATCGTATAGTGTTACGGTACGTATAGTGTAACCTGTAGTAACCTCTTTTACAGAACAGTAAAAGAGGTAACTACAGGTTACAACAGTAAAAGAGGTTACTACTTTCTCTGTTCTGTGGTTACGATGGCCATGCTAGAAGGTATGAATAAGCGAATTGTGACTTTGATTCACAGTCGCACACTGCTTCTGGGACTCGATGACCTCCAAGCCATATCCTACGTCGAAATACGTGCTCGAATTCGGGAAGACCACTTCGCCACGTAGCCAGGACTTGGACATTCAAACTTCTGATGTAAGGAACATTATACTATTATTGGTTTTAATTTGAACTTTACTATAAAGTGTGTATGGAGGAGATGGAGGTGGAGCTCGCTAGCGCTTGGCCTGCGATTGCGTAAACTAAACAATGTTCGCTAAGGCCGCTCATTAGGATGGGTGACTAAAAATTTATTATCTAGAGTTCCACCGTTTTTCGGAAGACACGTTAAGCCGTTGGTCCTGGCTGCATCTGCAGTCGTTAATACCCACAACCCGCACTGGGCCAGTGGTGGGTTATGGCCACAGATTCTTCCATTCATAGGGAAGGACCGTGCCCCAGCAGTGGGGACATTAAAGGGCTGGTTATGATGATTAAGTGTGTGTATGATGCTGGGTAAAGGTTGCCTGGAAGAGATGGCTCTTAGCGATAAGGTCGCCCATTGTGCATTGTAAAGTACGTTGAATGTTTTATATTTGTGTCGATGTGCAATGATTATTTCTATTCTATTATATTCTATGATCCTGCCTGCCTGATCATTTGACAGTAATATTGTCTTAAGAAATATATTTTTCATCCCACCATCTCGGAAAAGGCGTTTTTGCTCTTCGATATCTGAGTGCAAAAGCCGTTTTTATCCTCTAGAGGTTAAAGTAAATTTGAATTTAGAACATCGTGTGCAATGAGTTTGTGAATTCAAAACATCATTATACATATTTATTTCTACCTCCATGGTGCCGAAATTGTCATGCAACCTATTTTAATTTGTTAAAAATCAGACTCGGAACCTTCTTGGTGTACTTTTTTTGTAATTTGCTTTGCGCGCGCCATTTTCTTTTCACGTCGAGGAGTGTTTGGCGCGTTTCGTGGTGTCAGTCAGATTTATTTTCACTAATTCAAAAATTGTTACAGAGTGGATTTTGTGCAGTGAAAGTGGTATTATTTTGATGCACAAGCATCCGTGTTGATGTGCAATTATGCAGAATCATCGAAAATAAGTCTCATGATGTGTTTGATGTTGTGGTGAAGATTTTATCCATTTCATCAAGCACCATCATTAACTCTGTTACCATTCAATTCGCGCCAAGCACTCCCTAGATGCGTTAAAATATGTGGCACCCATATTTTAACGTAAAATTCATTTCACCCATACTTTTCACCCACTCATTATTTCATAAGACTACAGATAAAATATACACTAAAGACTTGGCTGTATGGGCTCGACCCTTTGCCTTCCCTAAAATATAGGGAGAATTAAAAAAAAATCTTTTCACGTCATAAATTTGTTAAAACCTAGGAGTTCCGTGACGGTCAATCAGCTTGGCGTCAATCTTGCTTTAAACATTTTGATCGTCTACAACGCTTGCTTGATGCTTGAGACAAGCATTTAAAAGCTTTTTAGGTCTGTTTGATTTGTTTACGCTAGCAACGGAACAAAAACATACAGAAAATCAACGTGCTTGACTCAAGCTGATTGACCGTCTCGGAGTAATTTTTATTAGGTACTTACAGGTGTGTCTGGATGAATGTTGTGGGTGTGGCTGGGTGGATGGGTGGCTGTTGGAGGTGTGTCTGGGTGAATGGGTGTTTTGAGGGTGTGTCTAGGTGAATAAGTGTTTTGTAGGTGTGTCTGGGTGAATGGGTTTTTGTGGGTGTGTCTGAATGGATGGGTGAGAATTGTGGGTGTTTCTGGGTGATTGAGTGTTTTTTGGGTGTGATTGGGTGTTTTGTAGGTGTTTCTGGGTGAATGGGTGTTTCTGGGTTAATCGGTGTTTTGTGGGTGTTTCTCGGTGAATGAGTGTTTTTTGGGTGTTTCTGGGTGAATGGGTGTTTTGTGGGTGTTTCTGAGTGACTGGGTGTTTCTGGGTGAATGGGTATTTTTTGGGTGTTTCTGGGTGAATGGGTGTTTTTTGGGTGTTTCTGGGTAAATGGGTGTTTTATGGGTGTTTCTGGGTGAATGGGTGTTTTGTGGGTTTTTCTGGGTGAATGGGTGTTTTGTGGGTGTTTTTGGGTGAGTATTGCGGGTGTGAATGTTGTGGGTGTTTCTGGGTGGGTGTTGAGAGTGTGTTTCGCTTAATGGGAGGGTGTTGTGGAAGTTTCTGGGTGAAAACAGAAACTGTTGTGATTGCATTTTTTTTTTGTATTTTGCAATTTCCTCGTTGGGGGGGATGAAAAGTTACGTGTTGCACTCGAGTGCAAAGATTTTTCACCTTGTGCTCTTTTGATTCCCTCGCTATCGCTCAGGATTCTAATTTTTGAATCACTCGCTACGCTCGTGATTCAATTTTAGAATCCTTCGCTAGCTCGGTCATCAAAATTGGGCACGCGGTTAAAAAACAACTTTGCACTCATGTACAACAAATAACTATTAATTCAACTGTCAAGTAATCTATCCAGAGCTTACACGTTCGACTGCCATAAGAGAACCCTCCACTTCACCAGGTGTTGGAGATAAAGATGCCAGCGTACTTCCAAGGCAGAAGTAACAACTACCAGGCAGACATAGCTGTACTAGTAACGTCTACGCCCGTGGAGTACAAGCCCCACATCAGACCGGTCTGCTTGGACTTTGACCATGAGTTCGAGAAGCAACAGCTGTCCAGCGGGAACCCTGGGAAGGTAGGAGTGTACGAGATGAAGCCCCATGTTTGATTGAACTAATGTTTGTCACAATATCGCGTCTTAGGGCCGATTTCAAGGCAGAATTAAACGCGATCAGTTGAAGTTGAACTCGGTTTATGCTCTAAACTGAGTTCCGCTACCAAGTTTGCATTAACCAAAACCAAGTTTTATTATTGGCCGTGTGGTGACGGCAGAGTAGAATTCAATTGTCACCTCCCCAAATCTCTCCCGTGGGTGTCGTACAAGGCGACTAAGGATAAATCAGCGATGAGGAATGGGCAGCAGCGTTGCTCTTATACCACCTCGCAATAGCAATGTACTGCGACTTTTGTGCCCTATAAATGGCAATAGGCTCGCCACCTATTACATGGGACCTAACATAATTGGCAAAGCGTGGGTGCTAGTTCACCTCTGCCTACCCCTTCGGAGATAAAGGCGTGATTTATGTATGTATGTATGTAAGTTTTATTAAACTCAGTTTCTATGAGAGACGGTGAAATCGGCCCTTAGTCGTTTCAATAGAAAACCTAAGTTTTCGTGAGACGAAGAATGAAATGCTAAGGCATTCCATGGATTCACAGTGCAGGTGCCGGGTCCATAAAGTCAAAAGACAAAGGTCCATTTATTCATATCTGGTATAAATGAACGAAAACACACAGTTTAGTCAATGAAATCAGCAAGTCCATAATCGCGATACTTAGAATAATATACAAGATCCGACGAAGTAAAGTCCAACCGCGGTCCCCGAGCGCACACCAGCCCGGTTAGCATGACCACCGAAACACGATAATTACATACATACATACATACATATGTCACGCCTTTCTCCCACAGGGGTAGGCAGAGATCACTTCTTTCCACTTGCTACGATCCTTACATACTTCTTTAGCTTCATGCAATCTCTTCATGCATGCCCGTCGGTTTCATGTACTTAATTATTATTATGTTAAAGCCATTTATCGCTTAGAATTGTCATATCGTTTCGGTGGTCATGCTTGATAGGCTGGTTCGGAGGAAGATCTTCCCTTTTCGCTGATGATAAATAATAAAATGAAAATGGTTTATTGGAATTTACATTACAAAATATCTGTGACAATGGGTTTGAGCTTCTTTTATTACATAGTACATATATACTTTAGTTACAAACAGAAAATAACAAAAACAATAACAATAATAGGCGTGCGTGTGCGTGTGTAGTGTGAATGTGCATGTGTAGTGTAAATGTGCGTGTGTAGTGTGAATGTGCGTGTGTAGGGTGAGTGTGCGTGTGTAGTGTGAATGTGCGTGTGTAGGGTGAGTGTGCGTGTGTAGTGTAAATGTGCGTGTGTAGAGCGAGTGTGCGTGTGTAGTGAGAATGTGCGTGTGTGGGAGTGTGTGTGTTCATGCGTGTGTGTGTGTGTGTGTGTGTGTGTATGAGTGGTGTGTGCATGTGTGTGTGTCGTGTTTGTCTGTGAATTTATTGAACGTATAAAAGGGAGTGTTTCTGTCTTTTCCCAAATGGTGATGATGCTGCGTAGGTGCTTACCGCATAGCCACCCTGCTTTTGTTCGCAGGTGACCCGGCTGCTAACCAACCAAGATTTGATCAGCGCCCAACCTCTGCCGGCCACCGCCGCCGACGTGTCAGTGCTTTCCATTGAATCGTGCTACAAAATGTTCCCTACACACTTCGCGCCCTACATCACTTTCGACAAATTCTGTGCAGGTGACCAAACGGGTAAGTTGTCATATCGCGTCTATTTATCCCCGAAGTGGTGAATTAACATCCACTTTTCGTCAATTAAGCCCATATGTATAGGCCCATAGGTCCCAATAGGTGACGAGACTATTGCCATCTATCGGGCACATAAATCGCAGTATATTGCTAGGTGGTATGAGAGGATACTGCTCCCTATTAGTCATTTCTGTTAAGATAATAACCCTATTAGTACCCAAATATGTCAGGATCAATCAAAAGAAGTCCAAGTCAATCAGCCCGGACCACCGAAACACGATATGAGAGCAATTATTATTTATCACTTTGAACTGTCAAAAACAATGGATGTTTGACAGCTCTAAGCTCGATAAATAGCTTTATCATATCGTGTTTCGATGGTCATGCTAGCCGGGCTGGTCAACCCCCTAATAATATATTGACTTTTACAGCTAGCGACGTGCTTTGTAAGGGCGCAAGTGGCAACGGGTTGGCTATGGGCGCGAACCGAACGGAGGGCGTAAAGTACTTTTTGAGAGGCGTCATGTCTACCGCACCTACAGAGCCCGGCTCGGACAGCCTCTGTGTGTCATACGCCACATTCACACAGATCTCGAAACACACCGACTTGATTACTACGCTTCTCAATCAGTGGAGGGAGGGCGAGCCTCGGTTGTAAATAATAATTAAAAACGTGCAGTGCAGCAGCAGTGCTTTTCAATCTGGGAATCGCGACCCCCCTCTCAGAGCATGACCGGGGGGGGGGGGCGGGTCACCGGCAAATTGAGAGCTTCGGTTGTAAATTCTCAGCGTCCTATGCAGCAGTGCTTTTCAATCTGGGGGTCGCGACTTGACCGAGGGGTCACCGGCAAATTGAAAACGGCGAGGTGCACTACTCCTGTACTATTATATAAAACACAGTGTCAGTGAGTCAGAAAAAGTTCTTAAAATAATATAAATTTAATATAAGTTAAAAGTAGTAACAAATTAAAAGTAATTAAATAGGCTCGATTCCCACATCTAGAAAATAGGGTATTTATAATTTAGCGAACGTTTTCTGTCCTATTTTTCTTTGTAATATTATTTCTAACAAAATATATTTTCAAATAAAATCAAAATAATAAATATTTTTCTATTTATTACTATTATATCTATGTATTTAGAGTCATGGGAAGTGAAAACTCAATATTATTTATAAGTAAATAAAATATTAATTTTATTTGGTTTTATGTGTTTTTAATATCGATATGATTACTAATTCATCCTTATTTCTTTGATTTTCGAGGTAAAATAAGTTTCGTTACAAAAATATATAAAAACATTGTTTAATCATTTTAATTAGTGGCCAGTCCACCTAGTTCCCAGTCCAGGGAGGGGGTCATGACCCACCCCCTGGATCCGTCCTTGCCCGATTGTCCCCACGCCAACATATTACACCGCCCCATCAACACCAAGGTTGTGCTACGACACATTTAATTGCTACGACGCAGTCCCATGGAAGCTTGAGGCGCTCTTCTTGGCACAGCATTCTTGTGCTACGACGTCTTCTTTTCCTACGATGCAATCCCGTCTACGTTGAGGCACTCTTCTTGGCACAGCATTCTTGTGCTACGACGCTTTCTTTTGCTACGACGCAATCCTGTCTACGTTGAGGCGCTCTCTGGGCACAGCATTCTCCTGCTACGTCACCTTCTTATGCTACGACGCGTACCTGTGCTACGACGGAGCCCCGTCTACGCTTGATTCGCTCTTGGCACAGCCAACCGGTACTAGCTCCAGGTTCTCAGAATACAATGATCTTTCAGCTCAGCATCATAAACATCTGAGCCAGTTAATAGTGTAGCGCTCTGACGTAGCAGCTACATCGGTTCCATATTCTTGACGCCTTCTTGTGCTACGATTCGTTCTTCTGCTACGACGCCGTCTTGTTCTACGATTCCTTCATATGCTACGTCGCACAGTGGTCCGGATTTAACAAAATGCGGCCCTAGAGATAAAAGTCATCAAATTGGCTTGAAAAAATTCCATATAATAGGAAATCAGATTAATAATAGAATTTACTATGACCATTTTTCATTATAAGCAATGGAACTTGGTAAAAAAAATCGGATCGGAAAAAATGTATGGAGTAAAACTGAAATTTTTTTTTTTCTCGATGTTTACAAAAGTGTTCACAAATGTACTATTTTTATATTAATGAGTGATGCCTATTCTTGTATTTCATAAATAAATTTCAAGCAGAACCTTGCAGTCTTGGCGAGCATAAATCATCTAAACTCAGTTTTATAATTTTAAATACCTACGTCTGTTTCTTAATTATATTTGCAGGTATGCAGTCTGTTTTACACATCAGACAGATGTTGATGTAGTTTAAAATATTAAAATTAATTTAATTATAAATGCGTTTCCTTCCCCCGTATAACGTGTATGTTACAGAAATTTGTTCTTTTTTGAAACATTGAAAACATTTGCTAGCTCTGAAAAGAGCTTTTAAAAAGCCCTAAAAAGGGCTGTTTAATAACCCATAAAGAGGCTTTTGGATAGTTTTGAGAATGAAGAAAAGACAAGAAAATTTTATTTTTTAAAAGATTTGGAAAATCATGAAAATTTCATTCCAAAGGATCAGGAAAATTCCAAAGGATCGGGCACATTTTCTGTAGTATTTGCCAGATCCTCAACTTCTATCAATTCATCACAGATCAATAACTGCATAGCTTCGGGAAACAAGCTTGATGTCTTGAGTTTTGCATATTTAGGTCTTATATGAGATATATAAGGATCCGATGTAATCAAAAAATTATGTAGAATGTCTTCATTGTTTTGTAATCTTCCTATTTTTCTTGTATGACGCTCCCTAGTATTGCGAAAATCTTTGTTTCTCGATTCAGCTGCTTCTTCTGATAAAATTCCAATTGGGAGGCAAGAGAAATGTTTACATATATCAGCACCATGAACGAGCAACTTATGTATGCTAGATGGCATATTGTACCAGGGGTAATGATGTAAAAAAAGCTCAGCTGTCCCTTTACAGTATTCTCTGAATCTTTCGATGTTGATAGCATTCCCAGAAGATATCACTTGCAATATAATTGCAAAGCGCTTAATCACATCTACATCTATTTTTGTGATTTGAGCTGTCTTCTCGTAGTTCTGAAAAAATCTTCTTGCCGTGTTTCCATCATTGGTAGTTCCGAACCCCTGTTTGACGAAATCAATTAAAAGTCCCATTTGTTCTTTAAACTCAGATTGCACCATGCTCTTTCTAAGCTGCCTGAGATTCTTATTCTCGCCTCGTGCACACCACATTTCAAAATCTAAATTATATGATATGTGTAAGATACACTCCATGCTTCGGATCCACATATGAAGTGTTGAGAGTCCATACTGATACACGTCATCTCGAACAGGTCTCGAATACATTTGCGATAGGTCATTCATCTCACTAGGCTTTGCAAGACATATATTGCAAGTAGCCGCAGATGAAGTATCGGTAATTATAGTACTCACTTTGCCATCAATCATAGTCATGTGCAGCTCGTGGCTTATTTCAAAGTTACCGCATCTTGAAACAGATAAATTTCTTATTTCTTCCTTGAGTTCAGCTTCTTCTTGCTTAACAAAGTCAGTTGTTTCCTTGGCAAACTGAAACTTGACGGGTCTGCAGTAAAACGTTGAAGAAGGCGTCGGATTTTCCCATAAAATCACATCGTCCGACTCGAGCTTCAAAGGAACAAGACTTGTCATGAACACCGATGAGTCATCAAATCCACTTCGCTGCTTATAATTGCTCTGTGCTGAAGAGCCATCGAATCCCCACTTGCTAGTTAGCTTCAAACTTCCACTGGAAATATTGGAGGTATCACCAACAACTTGCAGGATCCTTTGACTAGTCAAATTAAGAAGTGCTTGTAGGTTAACTTTAACTCCGGCTTCTGATATTTCAATGTCTCTGGAATCTGGATAGCATCTTTGTTTAGCTTCTAATAGTTTGTGGTATGATGGAAACTGCAGAGAACTCTTGCAATGTGAGATCGCAGACCTTAAAGCTAGGTACTTCCACTTTGATAGGTCCAATGATGTCGTTAGAGCCAAAGCTTGATCTTCTTGCATTGTATCCTTCTTTTCTTTCTTGTTTAAATATGAATGAACGTCTTCAACTTCTTCGGGATTTTTTATGAGATGATCGATGATTCGGGCAAGTACGTCCTTCCCGCTAGATTTAAGTTTTGCAAGCAAAGCAAAACACAACTCCTCTTCTGGATAGTCAATTAATGAACCCGACCGCCTTTTCTTCTGCTTATTCCCCAAGTCTGTAAATGGTTTTCTTGTTTGAATTTCAGTAGAAGTTCCCGTTTCACGTGAGGTGGAAGTTGATGCAATTACGAGCTCATTGCGGCCTGATGGTTCGGCTGAACGTTGATCTTCTTCGTTAACTTCTTCATAATTTTCATATTCTTCAAAGGCTTCGTTGAGGTTGACGGATTTACATTTCGGCCACTGGATTCTTGTTTCTAACCACTCCTTATGTTTGTTCATGAATGATTTCTGGACTCTATGTGCCGCAATCCATCTGCGGTTTAAGTTGACTGTGAAAGTTCTTGCAAATTTCGATAACATCTCAGAATCTTCGTGTGTAATTTCGAGTGAAATGCAGTCCAAAATTGCTTGATGTAGTCGTTTGTGGTCCTTGAGGTCCCCTTCCCGTAGTAATACGTAGAAGTCCAGGTAAGTGCAAAATCGAGCCATGATTTGAATTGGTAGGTTATTCAGGAGCGTTTCAGTAGTTGTTTCTTCAAAAGTTGGATATCGAATGATGCGCTACTACGATATCCCGTTTGTTATATGTGATTCATAGGTTTTCACTTAGCATGAGTTTCAACCATCTTATTCGGCCAATCAGGATCAAGTATTGAATGAAAAAGACAGAGTATTGAGTAAAGAGTGAAAGAGATAGAATCAGATGTGAAACAGATGTATAGATGAAAGAGATGGAACAAATCAAGAATTGAATGTCTTAAACAGAGTGATATGTTAATGCATCAGTAATGCTTACTATGGTACGAGAAACAGAATACTAAGTTGTGGTTTCCTATATAGTTTCTGTCCTCTTAAGGACTTTTTTGTGAATTCTGTCACTATCCCTATTGATAAACTGTAATACTGGTTGAGAAAATAAGCAACAAAAACCTTTAATGTCAAATATAATCATAATTATAATATTGTAACTTCAGATCGGTATTACCGCCAAGACTGCAAGTTCCTGTTTGAAATTTCTTTATCGAATATAAGAATAAGCATCACCCATTGATATAAAAGTACTAATATTATGAACACTTGTGTACACATCGAGAATTTAAAAAAAAATAGTTTTACTCCATACATTTTTTTCGATCCGATTTTTTTTTACCAAGTTCCCTTGCTTATAATGAAAAATGGTCATATTAAATTTTATTATTAATCTGATTTCCTATTATATGGAATTTTTTCAAGCCAATTTGATGACTTTTATCTCTAGGGCCGCATTTTGTTAAATCCGGACCACTGTGCGTCGCCTTCTTATGCTACGATTCGGTCTTAGCACAGCCGACCGGCACTAACTCTAGGTTTTCAGCGTTCAGGTCTTCCAGCTCAGCATCAGCGAACATCTGTGCCAGATGCAGCTTTATTCGGTGCTGGGTACGGGGTTTGAGCTTCTTGAAGGTCTCCGCGTAGCTGGCGAAGAGATGGTCCGTCGCGTCCGTCCTCTTCTCGCTCTTGATGTGCTCGAGGATTTGGTGTATGCTGTCCTGCTCGTCTGCTGTCCAGGGCCTGCAATGATGGTTCTGGTCAGCTCTAGTCACCATACATACATAAATCACGCCTATATTCCCGAAGGGGTAGGCAGGCAGAGGTGAACAGGCACCCGCGTTTCGCCAATGTTAAGTCCCATGTAATAGGTGGCGAGCCTATTGCCATTTATCGTGCACAAAAGTCGCAGTACATTGCTAGATGATTTATCCTTAATCGCCTTGTACGACACACACGGGAGAGATTTGGGATGGTGACAATTGTATTCTACTCTGCCGTCAGCACACGGTCTAGTCGCCAGGCTGAGTTAAAAATAACATGTGACAAAAATAACGCATACCCTGAACACTACTTATGCTAACTAGGTCATATAAAAGCTAAGGTACATACATACATACACAAATCACGCCTATATCCCCGAAGGGGTAGGCAGAGGCGAATTAGCACCCACGTTTCGCCAATTAGGTTAAAGCCCATGTAATAGGTACTTTGCTAGGAGGTCTCTGCCCAATACTCATTGCTGTTTTAACCCTTAGTAGCCTTATACGACACTCGCGGGAGAGATGGGGGTGGTGACAATTGTATTCTGTTCTGCCGTCACCACACAGCTTTATAACGACTAGAGTAGAGTAGCGTATTAGTACTAGAGCAGGAATGGGCAGCAGTGTTTCTCCTATACCACCTAGCAATGTACTAGCAATGTACTGCGACCTATTGCATGGGACCTAACGTAGTTGGCGAAACGTGGGTGTTAATTCACCTCTGCCTACCCTTTTAGGGATATAGGCGTGATTTATGTATGTAAAATGTATGTCACATTCGACTTACTTGGGCACCGGCTGGGGGGGTGACGGCAGCATGACCTCGCAGGCCATAGGGGACAGCGACACCTCCTCGTCCATGTCGAAGCCCCCGCTCGTCGGGGAGGCGTTCCCGTCGGAGGGGGGCTTCCCCTGCCTGTGGGGCTCCAGGAACTTGAGGTACGGGCCCCAGACCCACTTGGCATAAGCCTTCTTCTGGCCACCAGCCCCCCTCCGGTGTTTTCTGTACTTCGTGTAGCCGTCTTTCAGGTTTTTCCACTTGTTTTTGGTCTCATCGCCTGCAAAGTGGTTAACGTCATTCCATCATCATTGAACCGGAGAGCAAGTGGAGTGGGGCTGTATCCTGATGATAATTATAATTAATGAAAAGGCGAACTAAACTATGAAAATGGGTTTATTGCGAAAATCACACAAGCAGTACAAATCAAAAGCTAAGTGACAAGTAAAAGTAACAAAGTAAATATTGATATAAATATAGATGTCTAACTGCCGCACTCAGAGACGTCAAATAATGTTAATGAGTACTTAACGTCAAAAAATGACAATTCAAAACTAGTCTCTATTCTTGCCGGGTCTATGGTCTTGATTTGAATGAAAATTTTTGACATTAAATACTCATTAAAGTTAATTGTCAAATAAAGATAATGAGTACTTAATGTCAAAAAATGACAATTCAAAACTAGTAGCTATTCTTGCCGAGTCTATGGTCTAGATTTGAATGAAAATTTTTGACATTAAATACTCCTTAAAGTTAATTGACGTCTCTGAGTGCGGCAGTAACTGTCGCACTCAGAGACGTCAATTAACTTTATTGAGTATTTATTGTCAAAAATTTTCATTTAAATCATAGAGAACAATAATACTACGGATAATTTAAATCTAGACCATAGACCTGCCCTGTTCAAAGTCCATCAGGGGTCAACGCAGTTAGGTTCCTCTTCCATTCATATCGGTCAGACGGCATCAAGACGTCCAGTCCCTTTTGATTCATATCATCCATCACACCGGAAAGGTGCTAGTTATGAATGTCGATGTCATGTCGAGAGACCGATTAACGGAGAGTGATTGGAATGACAACATACCAATCCATACTGCTCAAGGTTTTGGCTTAGGTTTTACAGCCGGCCGCCGCCGGCCTGACAACAACCCTCTTTGGGTAAAAATATTTATTTATTATAATAATATGTATCCTATGTAGTATGTACTTACAACTTTTTTGCAACTCCTGTGATATCTTCTGCCAAACCAACTCCTTTTGAGCGCTGTTTCTGTAGTGCTTGTGGCTCGAGTTGTAGAGGCACGGGTGAGCTTGCACTAGATCGATCAATTTCTCCACGGAGTCCATTGTCATTTGTGATGCTCCCTCAGAATACGCCTGCCTGCCGCCGTAGAAAAACATACATACATACATTCATACAAAAATCACGGCTATATCCCCTAAGGGGTAGGCTGAGGAGAATTGAAGACCCAGTTAGGGCCCATGTTCACGTTGGAAAACCTATTGCCATTTATTGGGCACGGAAATCACAGTACCTACATTGCTAGGAGCATAGAGGACATAGAGGACAATAATACTACGGATAATAGAGGACAATAATACTACTAGGAGGAACGCAGCTGCCAATTGCTGTCTTATCAAACAAACAAAATCAAAATCTGACAGATGCCGTTGAAAGCGCGCGAAACTCTTTAAAATGTATGACACCCACATTTCGGATATGTAAGAAAAAGTATAGTAATTAGAATTACAAACACGGCTGAATAGGCTATAGATCCCTTTGCTTTAACCAAAAAGAGGTATAAATTAAATTTAAAAAAATGTTTGGCGCGTTTCGTGGTGTCAGTCAGATTTATTTTCGCTAATTCAAAAATTGTTACAGAGTGGATTTTGTGCAGTGAAAGTTCCCGTAGTATTATTGTCCTCTATGGAAAGTGGTGTTCTTTTGATGCACAAGCATCCGTGTTGATGTGCAATGTCATTGAAAATGAGTCTTGTGATGTGTTTGATGTTGTGGTAAAAACCACTGTAAAAAGTGGTTTTGTCGACCTCATCAGTCACCATCATGAACTCTGTTAGATGCGTTAAAATATGTGACACCCATATTTTAACGTAAAATTCATTTCATTCATACATTTTACCCGCTCATTATTTCATAAGACTACAGATAAAATATAAAATAAAGACTTGGCTGTATGGGCTAGACCTTAAATATTGGGAGATATTAAAAAAAAGGATATTAAAATGCAAATAGTAATAATTATGCAACTTTACTCCCGCTATGCAGGGACTAAAGTAACGTTCTAGTATGAGCTTGTGAATGAAAAGTGAAAAATAAAAAACATATCTGTGTAGGTTCATCAGTTTCATCACAGAAACATTTGCCTCTATCAGGATTGGAATCCGGGACCACTTATTGGCTAACTCATCATTTGACAACATGCTTTCGTGTTTGAATAACCATCACCATTGAGTTAATAGTAGTTCAATGACCATCACAAATGTTTGTTGTAAATTCACGAATTGATTTTATTCGTACCTACCAACACGCGTCACCTCACCCGGCACGAGACCTTTGTTTAATTTTGATCTACATCACTGTGTTAGCTATTTGACATACAAACGGTGTTCTAGGCTGCAGCGATCCAGACCGAAGCACCTCGCAGCGGGATTTACACGGCCCGACGTGAATCGTCACGGAATAATAGAAAGTTTTGAACTGAATTTGTGCAGTAAAGTGCGCGCCAGATAAGACTGCGCGCGAGGGGTGGCTGCTCGCTAACATTCACACTCCTACTGCCGCACTCAGAGACGTCTATTAACTTTAATGAGTACATAATTTCAAAAAAATATTTGGCTATAGACCATAGACCTGGCAAGAATAGCGACTAGTTTTGAACCGTCATTTTTTGACATTAAGTACTCATTAACGTTAATTGACGTCTCTGAGTGCGGCAGTAAGACAAACAAAATAGCAGACGAAATTTTAGTTCCAATATTGACCACGCGCGGACTTATCTGGCGTGCATTCTAGGCGGTCGAGACGGGCGAAACTGGCTCTCCTACGGACGGCACGAGACAACGCTATACAATTTTAACGTTACACTATTAAGTTTTTATCTTACAAGCACTGCAGACTGCAGCGATCCAGACCGGAGCAGCGGGACTTACACGGCCCGACGTAAACCGGCACGGATTAATAGAATTGTTTATTAGTTTTGAACTGAATTTGTGCACAAGGCGCGTCGTGACGGGCGACACGGCTCTCCCCCGGATTGGTACCGCTCCGCGTGGCGCCGGCGGTGGCACTGCCACGGCGCCGGCTCCGCCCCGCCCCCGCCCCGCTCCGGCCTCTACCGGTTGAGGTTCCGGTCTGACAATCGATTCCGTGCGTACAACTCATGAATATTTCGCACACCCAGACAAATGACCCCGACACATTTTTGAAACGCGACGCGACCCCACGTGTAGATGTGGCCAAATCGTAGAATTTATCACTTCATGATGTGGCCGACCATTTCACGATATGAACAGCTAAACGCATGGCTATTTCATGATATGGCCAAACATTATTAATCATATCGTAAAATGGTTACATTAACCACCGTAACTGCCGCACTCAGAGACGTCAAATAACGTTATTGGGCTTACCCCCGAATTCAGAAACGCTAATCAAATTTGGGGCACTGCTTAAAAAGTTAAGTGGACATTACCTGTCAGAATTAGTATGGAAAAACGTCAATTTTGACAACATTTAAATGTTAAGCAAGACTCAAACTTTGATTAGCGTTTCTGTATTCGGGGGTTAATGTCAAAAACTGAGGATTCAAAACTCGTCGCTATTCTTTCCGGGTCTATGGTCTCGATTTCAATGAATTTATTTGACGCTAAGTACTCATTAAAGTTAATTGACGTCTCTGAGTGCGGCAGTAAGAGTCGCATAATTCGATTTGTTTTTGTGATGCATCATGGCGGCGGACAATTACCCTATTAAACAAACTAATATATTGTTGTAATGGAAGATAAAAGTGAAGTGAAATGTCGTTACGACATCAAATTACTAGAATTTTACGTTTTGTCACTCAAAAAACAAGCGCAACGTAAAAATACCAAACATTTACTACAGTAATGATATGGCCAAACGTGAATGGACATATCATCAAACGTTGACGTTTAAACGATATGGTCAGTTTTAGCTTAGCTTAGCCACATGGTCGGTCGGCCACATCATGAAGTGATCAATTCTACGATTTGGCCACGACATAGACACCGAACAATCAGTAGGCCTATTCCCTAACTTTTTTTGACAGTTGAAAGTGATGTTCACCGAACTATTTACTAATACATTGCTGTTATCACAGGACAAGTGTCACAATAGCATTATAGTAAAGTAGTAATGGATAAGTAAATAGTTCGGTGATCATCACTTTCAACTGTCAAAAAAAGTTAGGGAATAGGCCTACTGGTGATGCATCGGATGTTCATACTTAGTTCATAGTGTGATTCTGGGTCACAGAAAACCAATACATTTGATTTGACTCAACACGAGTCGCGTTACATGGGGCCGCGTCGTGTTTAAAAGATGTGCTTCTGGCATAACTGCCACACTCAGAGACGTCGTTAATGAGTACTTAATCTATTCGATATCTTTTTCCCCCCAATACGATTCGGTATACCGGTATACGGTAATTAAATATATTTTTGACGCTGATTTTTCATTGTCTTTTTTTTTTAATGAAATACACAATATTATCAACATATCTTTTGAAGAAGGTGTCTTCTTCAATATTACATAAAGTTAGTTAGAAAAATTAGTACAAAGATTTTGGTGGTTAGGAAAAGTTCGAAAAATGCGGGAATCGAACCAGCAACCGCTGCTATCCGGGCAGGTGCCTGACCGCTCGGCCAACCAAGACACTAATTTACGTTCGATTTCCGCATCAAGACCATAAGTTTTCGAACTTTTTCTAACCAACAAAATCTGAGTACTTACTGCCGCACTCAGAGACGTCAATTAACTTTAATGAGTATTTAATGTCAAAAATTTTCATTCAAATCAAGACCATAGACCCGGCAAGAATAGCGACTAGTTTTGAATTGACATTTTTGACGTTAAGTACTCATTAACGTTATTTGACGTCTCTGAGTGGGGCGGTTAATGTCAAAAAATGATGACAATTCAAAACTAGTCGCTATTCTGGCCGGGTCTATGGTCTTGATTTGAATGATAATTTTTGACATTAACCCCCGAATACAGAAACGCTAAGTAAGGTAATTAGGGATACAACGTTTGAGCACTGTTTAAAGAGTTATGTGGACAATAGATATTAGTCAGAATTTATCTAGAAAAACGTCAATATTGACAATACTTGAATGATAAGCAGGACTCAAACTTTGAGTAGCTTTTCTGTATTCGGGGGTAAGGGTCACAAGATACCCCCGAATACAGAAACGCTACTCAAATTTAGGGGACTGCTTAAAAAGTTAAGTGGACATTACCTGTCAGAATTTGTATGGAAAAACGTCAATTTTGACAATACTTAAATGTTAAGCAGGACTCAAACTTTGAATAGCGTTTCTGTATTCAGGGGTTAGTGTACTACCTTGTAGGTATCTACAAGTTACAACTCAAAATACGTACATACATAAATTACGGCTATATATACTATAATGTAACAGAAATAACACACACCCTGAACACTACTGACTCATGCTTACGATATAGTCATATACATACATAAATCACGCCTATATCCCCGAAGGGGTAGGCAAAGGTGAACTAGCAGCCACGTTTCGCCAATTATGTTAGGTCCCATGTAATAGGTGGCGAGCCTATTACCATTTATCGGGCACAAAAGTCGCAGTACATTGCTAGTTGGTATAAGAGGAACGCTGCTGCCCATTCCTCATCACTGATTTATCCTTAGTCGCCTTGTACGACACCCACGGGAGAGATTTGGGATGGTGACAATTGTATTCTACTCTGCCATCACCACACGTAACGTCATATAAATAAATACTACGGTGATATTATCAAAAATTCAGAATTTTTAATTTTCCGTATATTTTGTTTTACTGATATAACCGAACAATTTGTATGGGAAAAGAAAAAAAAACAATGTCGTTTTTTTATAACACTCATAGTATATGACTATATATATAAGTTAATATGGTAGTGTTTGTTCCGGGTTCGGGGTGTGTGTTAATTTTATTACATGCTGCATATCGCCGTGGGCGCTAGTTCACCTCTGCCTACCCCTTCGGGGATATAGGCGTGATTTATGTATGTATGTATGCATGCATATCGAAAAGGTAGGCAGATATGAATTAACAACCACGTTTCGCCAATGGTAGGTATTTAGTCCCATGTAGGCCATGTAATGAGTGGTCACCTCAGGATGGTCAAAGGCATCGGAGGTCCACCTAGAAAGAGGTGGAGAGACGATCTGGAGGCGTACTACAAGACATGGACGGGATTGGCTCGGTCCGCTCCAGATGGAGGGCTGCGGGGGAGGCCTTTGCCCAGCAGTGGGATCTTATCGGTAAATAAAATAAAAAAAGGCCATATAATACATGGGACTAAATACCATGCGTGTAGTCATCTATCGGGCACGTAATACGCAGTATATTTCTTTAATTTTGATTGTTTAACTACTAGCAGGGTAATGTAGTCTGTAAATAGACATTAGGCGATTAGCCATAAATTATAAGAGCTTTCGGTGAATAACAGCGGTGGTGATAACTCCTAATGGGGATAATTTCTTATCAACAATCAGACAATGCAAATAATAATAACAGTTACCGTAACGTTAGTGATGTGACACATTACAAATGAAGGACTATAATCGATCTTCAACATTCATCATCGCCCTGCCCTTATCCCATCCTATTTGGGGTCGGCGCAGTATGTCCTCTTTTTCCATTCTCTTCTGTCACTCGTCATCTCCTCATTCACATCCATCACCTTTTTATCACACCTCACACAATCCATCCATCTTTTCAGAGGTCTTCCTCTACTTCTACATCGATCAACATTCATGTCCATAACTTTCTCACTCACATTCATGGCATCACGTCGCATAACATGTCCATACCAAGCTAAACGGCTCCCTTTCATCTTCTCTGTTACTGGCGCCACTTTCAGACTCCCTCATAAGTATGTACTCATTCCGTATTTTGTCCATTTTTGACACTCCGCACATCCATCAATATTCTCATCTCTGCCGCATGCAATTTTCATTCATCCGTCTTTTTCACAGCCCAACATTCCGATCCATACAATCGATCTTTAACATTAAAAATAATAAATAAATATTTTTATATATCACACACCTATCATCTATAAGCATTTGTGTTATGGATACTAGATGGCGGACATATTTTCAATATAATTATGTATATAAATGTTGAAAATATACTACATAAACATATACACAACCATGACTCGGAAACAAACATTTGTGGTCATCACAAAGTTTGCCCCTACCAGGATTCGAAACCGGGACCTCTTGGCCAATACCCAGCAATCTGAGCATTCGACCAAGGCGGCCGTCATTTCATTATAACTTCTATCGATCTTCAGCTTTATAACAGTTTATCTTCAACCTTCGATCATCTACAACCGGATGATCGAAGACTTCAACATTATAGTTTTCGTAAGTTTCTACACTGGAACGGAATCTTACCGAATAACCGCCTCCGTGGCCTAGTGGTTCGCCCACCGGAATGAAGATCCAGAGGTCCCGGGTTCGATCCCCAGTGGGGTACAACTTTGTGCTCGGTTTGGTTGGTGGTAGGACTTCTTTAAAGTCCACCTGGCTAGCTACCCTACCACCATCTTATCAAAATCTGTCGCCATAATAATAATGTTAATAGCATTATTGTGTTCCAATAATGTGTGGTAAGATAGCCAGAGCCGCTCTGTTGTTAAGTCTGGGTAAGTGACGATAAGGGCCTAAGATCGCTTAGGCCCTTATCGTCACTTACCATCAGGTAATATGAAGGGCAAGAGTTTCCCAGTCTAACATAAAAAAAGAACAAAAATAAAATATGCCTGGGCAGAGAGAGGTAAGTATTGACGTTTGAGCACTGTTTAAAGAGTAATGCGGAAATAGATATTAGTCAGAATGTATCTAGAAAAACGTCAATATTGACAATACTTGAATGATAAGCAGGATTCAAACTTTGAGTAGCTTTTCTGTATTCGGGGGTAAGGGTTTTATGTTAGTGTACTACCTTGTAGGTATCTAAAAGTTACAATTCAAAATACCTACATACATACATAAATCACGGCTATACGATTATGTAACAGAAATAAAACACACCCTGAACACTAATCATGCTATATAGTCGCTATAGTATGTGCGATGCAATGCGATATAGTCATATAATAGTATTCGATTTTAATTTTAACATTATATAAACGTTAGAAAAATTAGTACAAAGATTTTGGTGGTTAGAAAAAGAATTTCGAAAAATTATGATCTTGATGCGGGAATCGAACCCGCGTCCGCTGCTATCCGGGCAGGTGCCTGACCGCTCGGCCACCCAAGATTCTAATTAACTTGCCGAAATTCTTCTAACCTTTACACTTCACGTTGTAAGCCAACGGGTACCCTCGCAATGTAGAAATAAATTTCAAACATTCCAAAGCAGATATTTTACAAATACCGTGTTCGGTTAAGCTTGGGTTTGCTTTATAAACTATTCGATTTTAATTTTAACATTATATAAATGTTAGAAAAATTAGTACAAAGATTTTGGTGGTTAGAAAAAGAAACCGAACGCACGGTACGGATAGCAGCGGACGCGGGTTCGATTCCCGCCTCAAGATCATAATTTTTCGAAATCCTTTTTCTAACCACCAAAATCTTTGTACATATAATAGTATATAAATAAATACTACGGTGATATTAACAAAAATTCTTAATTTTTAATTTTTCATTCATTTTGCTTTACTGATAAAACCGAACAATTTGTATGGGAAAAGAAAAAAAACCAATCTAGATTTTTTTAGAACACTCATAGTATATGACTATATATATATGTTAATATGGTAGTGTTTGTTCCGGGTTCCGGGTGTGTGTTCATTTTATTACATGCTGCATATCCCCGTGGGTGCTAGTCACAGATATATCAATTTAAGAAATTATTATATATACTTATATTGATACATCTGTGGTGCTAGTTCACCTCTGCCTACCCCTTCGGAGATATAGGCGTGATTTATGTATGTATGTATAAATATTATAATTAAAAAAAATATGCCTGGGCAGAGAGAGAAGGCGGGGTAGCGAAGGTAAGTATTGACATGATGTAAAGGGATCCCAAAAACTTACATTTGGGTCACAAGACCCAATCGCTGCTACTGACTTCCCCCTCTGCCACACTATGGATGGACCAGCACGATGAATCCACGGAATGCTACGTAGGTAAGTCCGTAGGTAAGTATTGTCTCGATGCCAGGAGACTTTTTGGTCACTGCAAAAATTTTTGGAATTCGTTCAAACTGAACAAATTTCACTATGGGAGCAACTCCGAATTCACGAAAAAAATAACAGCTGTTTCATACATTTGGTTCAAGTAGGTATTATCATTTTGTATGAAATAGCTGATATTTTTTTCGTGAATTTAGAGTTGCTCCCAGGGCGAAATTTTTGGGGTGCGAAGTTCCGAGACCTCCACGTGGTGCACCCTGGGCAACGACTGTTCTGACTTTTGGACCAGACGGCTAGCTTCGGAACAGAGGAGGCCTTTGGTCGTAGGTGGTGCCGGAAGAGGCAGCGTTGGCTGGTCGATGCAGACCCTGGTGCCCTCACTGATGCGTTGGACCTCCCACCTAAGACGTGGGGGTAGCGGCGCATTTGCGCTTCGGCCACGGGATGGCCACGGCCTTCGGAGGGAGGGCAATGCGTAGACCATAGCCTTAAATTTGACGCTGGGTTCTATCCCCTTTTGACACCACTGTTGGAGACGTGTGTGAGGCCGCGTCGGGGCGTTTGTCCGGCGGCTGTGTGCATAGGTGGGGAGGGTTATCTCCGGGCTTGCCCGTTTGAGGATTAAAAGTTCGTCCGCCGAGCTGGGAACAGTAGCCCGACGGGGAACTTTTGGGGAGGGCCGCGACCCTGTGATAAGGGTGCTGCGGCGTTAGGTTTGAGGAGGGCCTTTAGCGGGCAATGCCATTGGGGATCGATGGATGGGAGACTTCGGTTATGTCCTAGGCCCCCATCAACGCGTTGAAGGTGTCACCCAGGGGACGTTTAGTGGCGTATGGAGGGCACTTATTCCCTCGAGTCCCACATACCCTTCAAGGCGGAGTTCGCGGCGGATTTTTTTCGTGAATTTGGAACTGCTCCCATAGTGAAATTTTTGCAGTGACCAAAAAGTCTCCTGGTATAACATAGTTTACGTAGTGACTATAAATTCAACTGTACCACATCGCACAACATACATAGGTACATATATAATTCACGCCTTTCTGTTCTAAGTGGTAAACAGAGATGTATTAACACCCACGTTTTGCCAATTAGGTTAGAACCTAACATAATTGGCCTAACCTAACAGTTAGGTTATGTTCCATGCAAAAGGTGGTGAGCCTACTGCCATCTATCGGGCACGTAAATCGCAGTAGGTACATTTGCTAGGTGGTATGAGAAGAACCGTGTGCCGTGTGGTGACGGCGGAGTAGAATACATTTGTCACCACCCCAAATCTCTCCCGTGGACAAGGCGACTAAGGATAAATAAATCAATTATGAGGAATGGGCAGCAGCGTTGTTCTTATACCACCTAGCAATAGCAATGTACTGCGACTTTTGTGCCTGATAAATGGCAATAGGCTCGCCATCTATTACATGGGACCTCATCACCTAACATAATTGGCGAAACGTGGGTGCCACCTCTGCCTGCCCCTTCGGGGATATAAGCGTGATTTATGTATGAGAAGAACGCTTCTCCTCATTACTGATCGCTGTTTTTACCCTTAGTCGCCTTGTACGACACTCACGGGTGGGATTGGGGGGTGGTGACAATTGTATTCTACTCTGCCATCATCACATGACAAAACTGACGCTATTGTTATGACTTTGGGGATAAATAGAAGTTCTTCTCACTTGGTAGGTACACTGCCTTGACACTGTTGAGGATTATCATCACCATCACCAGCCCTTTAATATCTCCATTACTGGGGCACAGGGCTTCCCTATGGATAAAAGAATATAGGGAGAATGGGCGAAAACCCACCACGCTGGCCCAGTACGGATTGGTGGGTATTACCATCGGCATAACGTGCCGTCCAAGCAACGGAGGAACTCGTGATAATATATTTTTGGTCACCCATTCCATGGCCGGCCTTGTAATTAATTCGCTTTCTAATATATAATAAGTAATAGTACCTTCTTATAGTAAGTAGGTACATACAACACGCCTATATCCCCGAAGGGGTAGGCAGAGGTGAATTAACACCCACGTTTCGCCAATGACATTAGGTCCCATGTTATAGGTGGCGAGCCTATTGCCCTTTATGGGGCATGGAAATACTAGGTAAGAGGTTCCTCTTGACAGCAATGAGTAATGACGCTGGTGTCCTTACTCATTGCATGCTGTCTTATGAACCCAGTCGCCTTGTACGACACCCGTGAGAGATATGGAGATGGTGATAGTTGTATTCAACTCTGCCGTCACCACACGGCACAAAAATAATAATGTATCGACAAGCCAGTCGACGGTCGTGTTGCGACATCACTAATCGAGTTGTCGCGTCATTGAAACCACAAACGGTGTGATTTACACTGTTACGGATGCAACTATCGCTACGTCACGGTAAATAGGTACCGCCGGTTACTAAAACAACTTTTCCGTGTGGTGACGGCAGAGCTGACAATTGCCAACACCTCAAATCTCTCCCGCGGCGGTAGTACAAGGCGACTAACGGTTAAAACAGTGATGAGGAATGGGCAGCAGCGTTCCTCTTATACCACCTAGTAAGTACTTATGTACTGCGATTTTCGTGCCCGATAAATAGCTTAATTACATTGGCATACATACATACATACATAAATCACGCCTATATCCCCGAAGGGGTAGGCAGAGGTGAACTAGCACCCGCGTTTCGCCAATTATGTTAAGTCCCATGTAATAGGTGGCGAGCCTATTGCCATTTATCGGGCACAAAAGTCGCAGTACATTGCCAGGACGGTGGTATAAAGGAACGCTGCTGCCCATTCCTCATCACTGATTTATCCTAAGTCGCCTTGTACGACACCCACGGGAGAGATTTGGGATGGTGACAATTGTATTCTACTCTGCCGTCACCACACGGCCTAGCCCTTGCGGGATATAGGCGTGATTTATGTATGTATGGTATACTATACTGATTTCTAGTGCGCAGTATGTTACGGTTTATGTGATTGGCGAGTTGTGTGATTGTACTATCTGGTGCAATATTTACAATGTACCTTTTATTGCACATCAGACTCTTCTTCTTATTATTATCTTCTTCTCCATCTGGGGTCGGCGCAGTATGTTTCCTCTTTAAAACATATCGGTCAGAAGTCATCAAGGCATCCACTACCTTTTGATTCATACCATCCATCACACTGTAATGGTGCTAGTAATTAATTAATGTATAAAAAAATCGCCGTGTGGTGACGGCAGAGTAGAATACAATTGTCACCACCCCAAATCTCACCCGTGGGTGTCGTACAAGGCGACTAAGGATAAAACAGTAATGAGGAATGGGCAGCAGCGTTCCTGTTATACCTACCACCCAGCAATATACTGCGACTTTTGTGCCCGATAAATAGCAATAGGCTCGCCACCTATTACATGGGACCTGACATAATTGGCGAAACGTGGGTGCTAGTTCACCTCTGCCTACCCCTTCGGGGATATAGGCGTGATTTATGTATGTATGTATGTATAAAAAAAAACGTAAAGGACCATGTTGAGAGACCGATGAATGGAGATAGTGGGATGAAAACATTCCAATCCATTCTGGTCAAGGTTTTGGCTTAGGCATCTGGCTGTCTGCCTCATACCAATCCTCTTTGTGTATGCAAGCGCGGCATACCAAAATAGGGTTGGTGTCAAGGAGGCAACAACAGCAGCTGCAGTTGATGGTTTGCCCTCCACCATTCGGGTGCCACAGAGTACTTATTGGTCTGCACCTGGCTCCTGGCAATCTCCCATAGTCGACTTTTATGACACCCATGGGATGAATCGGAGCTGGCACTTTCTAAGCACATTGTTTGCACATTCTACGCACGTTGCTGGCACATTGTGTAACGTAAAACGTTACAAAAGTTTTGTTTTAGAACAATTAATATTTTATTACCTAAAAAAACTCATTACAAGCAATACGTGCGCGCGGTGTTGATTAACCAGTTTGGGAGTTCCTCGTCCCGCTCGCTTTGCTTGCTGGCGCAGCGGCCCCTAATCACACCAGTAATAGTGTTCTGTGAATCACACACACGCAATTCGTTTCCTTGGGAGACGCACGCTCGTAAGTAATTAAAAACACGCTCCAGTGTAAACGATCCTTTTGTTAATAAACAAACATCATTTACTCTGTGGTACAGACAGTTGTTAATGATAATGCTAGTAGAAAGATATGTAGTTACTGATAGTTTAGAGGGCTAGTTTTGTTCATTCGCGACTGTGATTCACAATGGACACCACAAAAAAGTATTTTGCGCCGTCACTGTTCGTCAACCATGGAGGCGGACCAAATCCTGTGCTGGGTGAGGCAACTAACCTCGAAATAGCGAAGTCACTGAAAGAAGTGGATCAACACATCGACTTTCACCGTGTGACCGCCATCATCTTGGTCACAGCTCACTGGGAAACCGACATTGTGACTATATCGTCGAACGAACGCCACGACTTGATCTACGATTACAGCAATTTCCCGCCCGTGTCCTACACGTACAAATACGCCGCCCGCGGCCATCCTGTTTTGGCGCGAAAAATAAACGACGCGCTGTCAAACGCCAAAATAGTTTCCGCGCTTGACGACCAAAGAGGTTGGGACCACGGAGTTTTTATTCCGATGATGCTGATTCGTCCGGAAGCCGACATACCTATAGTGCAAGTGTCCGTTTTGAAAAGCCAAGACGCCAAATTGCACTATGAAATCGGGAAAGTTCTTTACGAATTCAGGAAAGAGGGCGTCGCTATCATTGGCTCCGGGTTGAGTTACCACAACATGGGGCGGTTTAGGTCGAGCCGTGCCAACCCTGACAGTATTATCGAGAACAGAGAATTTAATGACTTCTTGACTCGTGTATGTACTGCGGAAGTGAAGGACAGAGAAGGGATTGTTGGGTGGGAAAATGAGGCGGGCGCATACGATAGCCACCCTAAGGGCGAGGCTGACCATTTGTTGCCGCTGATAGTGGCTGCAGGCGCCGGTGGTCCAGCGAAAGGTCGGAAGGTCTTCGACTCGGCTTACCGCAGCAAGTTTATGTTAAGTGGATTCATTTGGGAATGAAGTAAGACTGATTCGAATAAAATAAAGAGTATTATAATAAAGTATTTGTACCTTCCTGGGTTAAAATGTTTTCTTTCAGAATTATTTTTTCTCCCATCAGGAAAGGCAAGGGTTAATTAGCCCGTACTGCCACGTCTTTAGTTACAGTAAATTAAAACAATTATTCTATCGTCAAAAATTTTAACTCGTCCCTTTTGAGGTATAGTGAGGCGTCAGTGCACCACATGTGGGTCACTCTCCAGTGCGAAATTTTGGGCTTGGCAAACCTCGGACGTATAACTTGGCCTATGAAATTTTTAACCAAAACAAATGGCGGTGTAACATGCGCAAGTATCCTGCGCGCGGGTTACTTGCGCAGCTGGCTTGCGCTGGTGTACATCCTTGAGTCACTGGATTCGTTTACACAAGGCATATAACCTGCGCTAGTGCTTCAACATGCGCAAGCTATTTGCACCGTGTAGAAGCACCTTAGGGGACGGTCTCACATGTGTATGCCCCATGTATTGGGCCCGCAGATGGAATTGGAAAACTCGGAAAAGGAACCATCTCCAATGAATTATCAACCTTAAGTTATTCAAAGTAAATCACAAAATGGATTGAGAAACTTTTACATATTGTCTCACATTCTATTAGGTATACATTGAAATGAAATAAAGGCATAATAATAAAAATAAATTATATTTTTCTTACAACTAAAAAAACTCGTAAAATACCTTGGGTAATTTAGTAAGTTTTAAAATGGTAAATATAATTTGTGTAAGTCTTAGGTTTAACCATGTATATGACCCACCCTACGTAACCGAACCCTTATGTAACTAATTGGGGTTGGATGCTACGCTTCGAATTTGTTGGTAAACTTCTACGCTGGCTTGGGACCGAAAAAACTAACTTAGAATGCACCATTTCCCGATTGTATTGTAACAATAAATAGATAGTTGTTCAATATTAGTTCTCTCTTTGGTGACCTATTTTCTGTGAGACAAAGAGTTAAATAACGCCACATGTATACTATGGAGGCTAAATAGTAAAATTGTAGGATTTGTTGAGAAAAATCATGCGATTATTGTCGATATATGTTACTTTACTAACCCACGCTTTGACATTAGAGTATAAAAAATAGTATTTCCTTATTAATACCAGTCCTCACATTACAACTATCAAGATACTTATGGCATGTTTATCTGATAAAATGAATTCAATGCATGATTAAGCAAGTTCCTTATTTACAATGAATATATAACTAATCAATAATTAATCAGAAATTTTTGAGTGTATGTACAGGCTTTGTATAATATCTAATAAATACAAGGCACAAAATATCATTGAGATATTTTGATTGAGGATAAATTAGGAATTAGTAGTAGGTTATTAGCACAAATAAATATTAAAACTCTTGGAGGTCCATTACTGCTGTGCAAACTTTTTGATACTGCCGTATCAAAATATGAACTGCATCAAAATAGTGTTAACATTTATAAATATCAGTTAGAACAAAAGAGCTTGAACTCACAGTTGTTTGATAATTTTAAGACATTAATAAAATTCTTTACAAAAGCCGTTATGAACCTAAGAAACAAAATAAAATTCCAGGTATCAAGTCATGATGTCTGGAATCCTGTCCAAAAGAAATACTGGATGCAAACTAATCTTTCCACACAAAGGCACTCAATCTAAATGCTCCACTCATATCCCAGTTAAATATCCTCTTGCCAACATTAGGTCCTCCAGCACCAGCAATCACAATCAAGGGCATAAAATGCTCAGCAGCTTGCACAGGATGAGCTTCGTTAGCTCCCGGTTGCTGTCTCCATGCTAACAAACCTGCTTTTCGCTTTGATTCATCTTCTGATGTACAAACAACATTTAAATAGTCATCAAATTCCTTGTTGACTAGTTCTCTATTTCGCCCGTACATGAACTCTCTCATATTATGGTATGACATTCCGGAACCGAGAACAGCAATGCCTTCCTTTCGGAACTGGTAAAGGGCTTGCCCCAATTTGTAATGTTGCTCTGGGTCCTGGTTGCTAAGAACAGACACCTGTATTATAGGGATATCAGCTGCTCGGTTGATCAAAATCATTGGTACAAAAACTCCGTGATCCCAACCTCGTTTTGGATCTAGCTTTGATTTTATTCCTTCCTTTTCCAAAGCCTGTTGGATGCGGCCGGCCAGCTGAGGATCACCAGGCGCGTCATATGTGTATTTGTAGGATTCTGGTGGGAAGCCATAATAATCGAAATACAAATTGTGCTTCTTACCCGATGATATTGTGACCGAGCTCTCTTCCCAATGTGCGGTTACTAGAATTATGGCTTTCGTTTCGGCTAAATTGAGATGCTTTTTGACTTCGTCACGCAGAAAGTTTGTGAGTCCCGCATGGTCTTTGTCTCCGAGAAGCGGTAGAGGACCTCCACCGTGGTTAACGAACAGCGCAGGAGCAACCACTGCCATTTTTCGGAAAGGACCGGATAAATATCTCAATATATTCATAGACACCAATGACATAAACACAATGAACACTACTTGCAACGATACAGACAAAGTGTTTAGAATGAGCATGAAACTGAATAATAAGTATGTAAGTTTGTAAAAAACAACAAAAACTTTAATTATTCTACGGGGCAAGGTCAGCGTGATTAAGTTTTGATTTGATCTGCTGATGCTGACCAAAGAGTATATAATACACTACGTTTATGCTGACCTTACTTACGTCACTTGTCTTGTCAGTCACCCAAATAAAGTGTATGTATGGCTATAGTCTATGCTTATCACTAATTTACCGTTTATCTGTGATTGAGCTGTCACTTGAATATATGAATAGGCAACTTGTTACTGGTTTCTGGACGTATTCGTTACTTGAAAAGAGACAAATGGCGTCAAGCGCGAAAGAGAACAATAAACCGTTCGGGCAAAAATGGCGTCGCTCTGAGTTGTCCTTTTCGCACAAGCGTATTTTTTAAATTCCCTCGCTATCAATGCGGGATCGCCGTAATATACTATTTATTATTATTATTATTATTATTATTAATACAAAATAACAAAGTGACAACTCAGAAATATGTCGTACTATGGACAAGGTGTATATTTTACTGAAAATCTAAATAAAAACGGGTCATCGCGCACTGTTACCGTGGTGTTCTAGTGAGAAAAACGTAGATTTCCAAGTGTAAAGTAAAGATGGACAAAAAAAACAAGAAGAAAGTGGTCATAAAGCGGAAAAGTGATGATCCAGTGGAAACGGAGAAAAAAGTGAAGACTATGGTCCACCGCGTGAAGGTGGACAATGAGAAAGACAAAGTGGAAGTGGTGAATCAAGTGGTGGAGGTCCCGGTTGAGCAGGGCCAGCAGATCGTGCACACTGGCCAGTTGGTGGAAGGCAACTTCGACCAGCCCGTATTTGTAAACATGAAAGGAGAGCCAGTCCAATTAGGTCAGTTATCAAGCAAGGCATTGCCCGCAAATTATTAATAAAAAGATCTTTTCGAAATTCGAACGATATGTGATGTGTCCCAGTTAAATTTGTAAAGATATTGTATACCTTTGTTATTTAAAACTATGGTAAAATCAGTAGCTTCTTATCCTGATTTTGACGAACAGTATTGCCTTATTGGTCAATCGTGCTTGTAGCTAGTATACAAGTATAGTATAGTATACAAGTATATATATACATATACTAGTATACTTGATGTTGATAAACTTACCCCGAATACGGAAACACTACTCAAAGTTTGAGTCCTGTTTAACATTTAGATATTGTCAAAATTATCGTTTTTCCATACAAATTCTGACAGGTAATGTCCACTTAACTTTTAAAGCAGTGCCCCAAATTTGAGTAGCGTTGCTGTATTCTGGGGTTTGTTATTTAAAACTATGGTAAAATCAGTAGCTTCTTATCATGATATGTAGACAACAACTATTTACGTGCTGTCTGCAACCACTATTTGTTGGCAATCAGCAAATGTTGCACATCATTATGTTGTAATGTGTTAAAAATAAAAAGTATTTAAAATTTAAATTTAGTTGCAGGTATGAATGTTCTTATAGTAATGAAGTTATTTACTTTCTATGCTAAAGAAAAAAATGGCAGAATTGAATCCTTTTGATTTAAATTGAAAATTATTGAATGCAGGATATTTTATGCCTAAAATACTATTATCTGCCTTATTTCAAGGATGCTTGTAAAATTAATAAATATTTCTTTGAGCATTTGTTCATATACAAAGCAGAACTTTTTTCTAAACACATTTTATTATAGAAAAAAAAATTCCTTACAACAAAAATTAACAAAATCAATTATTTGTTTGAAAGGGATGAACAAATGATGAGTGAAATTAAGATTGCGGGTGAGAATGTTGAATAAGTTAAAGAGTTTGTGTATTTGGGATCTGTATTTACGAGATATGGAAAGTGTGATAGTGAAATTGAAAAGCGGGTGAAATTGGAAAGCTGGGAATATGGTTTTGCACACTTTTATGAACAGCCAAAGCATGTCCAGAAAGGCTCGTATGGCTGTTCTTAATGGAGTGCTGGTCCCAACATTAATGTATGGAAGTGAAAGTTGGGTGTGGGAGAAGGAGCATGAAAGTAGAATAAATGCAGTAGAAATGAGAACGTTGAGGAGCATGGCTGAATTTAGGCTAAGCGACCGATTGTATAACAGTCTGATAGGAGAAAGGTGTGGTTTGAAAGAAGATGTAATGACAAAGATTGAGAAAGGGATGCTTGCATGGTTTGGTCACGTCGAAAGAATAGATGAAAGGAGAATGACAAAAAGGATTTACATGGCGAAAGTTAATGGAGAAATGGGAAGGGGAATGCCTAGGCGGATCTTTCATAATCAAATTGAAAGCCAGGTCAGGAAAAAGGACCAGGTCAAGAGTACCCAAAACCGACGGGCATGCATGAAGAGATTCATGAAATTGGATGTAGTGAAAGAAATATGTATGGATGGAGTGGAAAGAAGTTATCTCTGCCTACCCATGTGGGAGAAAGGCGTGACATATGTATGTATGTATGTAAATTATTTGTAAATTTCTATAGTAGTAGATTATCATCTAAATTTATACTAATAAAACATGTCCATAAGCAAATTATAATTGTAATATAAAAATTAAAAGATTTTCCAGGATTAATATAGCGTAAAACCAATACAATCATTTGTGTGCTGCACTGTTCAGCACACTGGTGGAATCTCTCCTTTAGACTTGTTACTTTTATACAATCCGTACACATAGCATTCCACTTTCTATACTAACATAAGAAAGAGTATCACAGAATAATGTTTTCAGCTTCAAGAACTGTCTCGTCTAGGTCTAGGCTGCCTCTAGGTAATGTATGAAATTTTATCATGCTATAGCAGTGAGGCAATACTATTACTGTATGTGTATTAGGGGTTTAAGTATCAAATTGCCATTTTGTATGGAGAATTTAGCGAAAATTCATTTTTCTATACAAACATGTTAGCTATTTTTTAACTAACCACAAATCTAAATTTTATATAATTTTGTGAGTATATTTAGAAAACATTAAGCTATAGGATACCTAGAGATTTTTTTTTATAATGGAGACTGTGTGAGTGGACTGGTGTCAGTGTCCAAGGATCTAAGTGGTACTTAGGACAAGCTGTTTTTGAAGATTTATTGGTAGTGAAAGAAATAAAAATAAGATAAAATTTTATACATAAATATAAGTCCTTGAAATAAAGTTTAAAATAAAAAGAGAATAATGGACATAACTATTGTTTTAAAGGAATTATACACTACTACTAAATAATGAGGGAACATCGGCAATTTCATACTTTAACCGCTATTATTATCTCATTCACCTCTCACTTATCACTGACATTGAAAATTCTGTGTTTCAGGTCCTAACACTGTGATTCTCTACGAGCAAAGTGGGAACCCATCGAACTTCGCTTTCGGTGGTATGTGGACAATGGACCCTTCCGGACGGATTGTAATGGCTGAAACGATATACGACGTCAAGGGTGAACCAGAGGAGGAGAACACAACATTTGTCCAGAGCACCACAGAAGTCAGTAATGTGAGTCATTAAAATCAATCGGTCAATATCAGTTCACTGAAATGTTTGTATTTGTAACACGAGTGCTCGTTTGTGACATGTGAAGTTGGCACAAGTGTTACAATGAATATTTCCAAGCAGTTCTAATTTCTATAATAGTAATTTTTTATAAAATTGAGATGATAACTTATGAAAACGCCGTGTGGTGACGGCAGAGTAGAATACAATTGTCACCACCCCAAATCCCTCTCGTGGGTGTCTTACAAGGCGACTAAGGATAAATTGATGATGAGGAATGGGCAGCAGCGTTCCTCTAATACCACCTAGCAATAGCAATGTACTGCGACTTTTGTGCCCGATATATGGCAATAGGCTCGCCATCTATTACATGGGACCTAACATAATTGGCGAAACGTGGGTGCTAGTTCACCTCTGCCTACCCCTTCAGGGATATAGGCGTGATTTATTTATGTATGTTAATGTCAAGCAGGCGGCCGGCTGTAAAACCTAAGCCAAAACCTTGAGCATGATTGATGAGTATGGATTGGAATGTTGTCATTCCAATCACTCTCTCCATTCATCGGTCTCTCGACATGGTCTGTTCCGTCTCTGTTCTATACATTAATTCATCACTAGCTCCTTTACATTGTGATGGATGATATGAATCAAAAGGGAGTGGATGGCTTGATGACGTTGACCGATATGAATGGAGGAGGAAACATACTGCGCCGACCCAAGATAGACTGGGAACAGGGCAGGGAGAAGAAGAATTAACCTCAGGCTAACCGGGGATAATAAATAGCCATCTTTTAAGTGTTTAAATGTTGAATTGTTGCCAATTACAGCAACAGGTGGAGGAGCAGCCTAACACGTACCAGCAGTACGAACTGAGCAACACGCAGGTGGAAACCCCTCAGGAGTACGAGGTGGCCATCATCGAGAGCACTGCCGCAGAGACTCCTGAGAAGTATGTATTATTAAAGATAGCTTTTATTACAATACCCCGTTCACTTGGGCTTGAGACAAAAAGTAAACAATCTTGATGTGTCTTTTAATATAAAATGTAAAAAATAAAAATGTGTATATAACACCAATATTTCAAAGCAGGTTTATTTGTCAATTAACATACATACATAAATCACGCCTATATAGGCCCCTAAGGGGTAGGCAACATTTCAGAAAAGACAACCTCACAAAAAAAAATACCGATTCTTTATTTTCCAATCCTGACTTCGAAAATATTTTTATTAAATTTTTTTATTACTTGATTACAGAGTAAAAAAATAAAATGTAAAAATCATGCGATGACGTCACGGTCGGGGATGTATGAATTAAAACATTTGCCTTTCTAGATGGAAGAATAAAAAAGTTATCATAGACATGATGACAGACGTCAGTCATAAATCAAATCCAATGTTATTAATTGTCATCGTCAATATTAACAATATTAGAGTAGCAATAAAATGAAATCTTTCATAAACTTTAATTTAAAACGTATTTGACTTTGAAATTAATTTCAAACATTTCAGATAAAATGTTTTTATTTTTGACACCGGAAACGCCAGTTCGTCAATTTTGAGAAGTGAGATTTTTATTTTTCGAGTCAAGAGTGACTTTGCCATTCGTCCACGACAGTGACGTCATTTGGCACTTACGTCTGTTTAGAATGACCGGTATTTCAATCATGATTTTTTGTATGAAAACGACGGAATTCACAAGAAATAAAAAATATAGGTGTCTTCATTTTCGGTTTAATTTCATATAACATCATAATAAAGGTATGATGAAAAAATGAAATGTTGTCAATTATGTTAGGTCCCATGTAATAGGTGGCGAGCCTATTGCCATTTATCGGGCACAAAAGTCGCAGTACATTTCTAGGTGGTATAAGAGGAACGCTGCTGCCCATCCCTCATCGCTGATTTATGCTTAGTCGCCTTGTACGAAACCCACGGGAGAGATTTGGGGTGGTGACAATTGTATTCTACTCTGCCGTCACCACACGGCATAAAAATTTGTCAATTAGAATTCAATTAAATTGGTGACTAGTGAAAGCCCGCGGCTTCGCTCGCGTTAATGTCGTTTGTTATATAGCTTACCTCAATAAATGGACTATCCAACACAACAATATTTTTTCATTTTGATTTTAATATTATTTTGAGCTTTATAATATTCGTATAGATAGTGCTCTGTGACCGCTTCGATTCGTTGTACCCTACCAGGCTATCCACGGTAGAATGACTCCCAGAGAAAGTCTGCCGTAGAGAAACCCTCTAACCCAGGGAGCGCTTGATTGCATGGCTCGAGGACTGTTGAAGGTCCTCATCGTCCCCATAAAACCCAGTAGATGCTCTAAAGGCCACTACATACATACATACATACATAAATCACGCCTATATCCCCGAAAGGGTAGGCAGAGTTGAACTAGCACCCACGTTTCACCAAATGAATATGATTAGGAATGGGCAGCAGCGTTCCTCTTATACCACCTAGGCTAGCAATGTACTGCGACTTTTGTGCCCGATAAATGGCAATAGGCTCGCCACCTATTACATAGGACCTAACATAATTGGTGAAACGTGGGTGCTAGTTCACCTCTGCCTACCCCTTCTGGGATATAGGCGTGATTTATATATGTAGATATTTCTACCAATGCTTACATAACGTTAAAATTAAAATCCAAAATAGTAATTTGTAAGCAGTGCTCAAAACTCGATTAGCGTTTCAGCGTTCGGGTATCAAGATGCCAAATGGGTAGCCTTCTTTCCCTGTGCCCGTTCCCCATTCTGTTCCTCCCTGTCAGCAGACCGGCGGAACCGCAAGTGATCGTGCTGGAGGAGCAGCTGGTGGCCACCGGTCCGGGTGCAGTCCGGTGGCTCAATCAGAAGTACGACTTTGTCGTGAGGAAACTGCAGCTCAACTATGGTGAGTGATCACCCTCCAGTCTGCAATTGCAATTTGAAAGGGCTACTCATAAGCATTATTTTTTCCTAAATAACCTAGCATATTAAATGAAACTAAGATCATAAAATTTTTCATTTTATTTAAAAAAAAAATAATTTATCAAATGCTCAAAATGTAATCCGTTCTGTTGTATACAAATTCTCACTCTTTTAATAATTTCTCTCCCTGTCGATTTACTTATTTTTGCATGGTGGATGTTTGAAATAATACGTCTAAGTTCATTTTGTAACTCCTGCACACTGTTGTACCGGTTCCTGAAAAACTAAATCTTTTACATAACCCCATAAAAAAAAGTTATGATCTTAGTTTCATTTAATATGCTAGGTTATTTAGGAAAAAATAATGCTTATGAGTAGCCCTTTCAAACGCTATTATAAACTACAGGTAATTTTTCTATCACATTTGGCGGGTTCGATTCCCGGTTGAGGTAGGCGATTTTAAAAAAATCTGTGAATGCAGTTCTACTTATTATTAAAAATAAAACGATGTCTTCTTTTAGAAAATATCCTACGTTCAATATTTAATATACTTTCCCTCCGTGTGGCATGGCCGTGGGACGCCCTGTATATCTAATTGTCTCCGTGACCACCATTCGCAGACGCCGGCGTCAAGCTGCTGCACTCGTCCACCGGTTGCATCCAGTGCGTGTACCTGACCACGCCGAGCATGCAGCTGGCTTTCAACGCGGTGCCACAGTTCCTGTGCATCGAGACCGGTGAGTTGGTTGATAATGGATTCTCTCTAAGGCCATGTACCAGGAGACTTTTTTGTCACTGCGAAAATTCTGCATTTTGTAATTCGTTCAGACCATCAAAATTGAACAAATTTCACTATGGGAGCAACTTCGAATTCGCGAAGACAAAAACAGCTGTTTCATACATTTGGGACAAGTAGGTATTATCATTTTGTATGAAACAGATGTATGAACAGATTGATGGTCTGAACGAATTCCAAAAATTTTTGCAGTGACCAAAAAGTCTCCTGATATACTGCTGCGCTTCCGAAAAATGCACTATCTACCTTTTTCTAACTTCTGAGAAAAACGCGTTTAAAGTTTTATTTTCATAGTACATTTGCATGACCGGAGCTGAGCTAGTTATTGGTGTAAAAATTTGAATATACAGTATATTGAAATGGTCTCTATGGGAAAGTTACAGAGCTTGGTTTCCTGATTTCAAATATGTATATAACTGAATTTCGCTAAAAATCGTACAAATGCGTTTTGTTTTCATAAGCGCGGCAGTATAGTCTGGCCATGTGTCGTAGTTTAGTTTTTTTATTATTACTTGAATAGTTTAACTGACGGATTTCCATAAAAACTTTCAATCCCCTGATTCCATTTTTCGTCCAAATCGAAGGGTTTTTTGATTATTATTTTCTGTAACTTCTTGACAAATGTGATTTTAAGTGCTGGCGCATTAAATGAGCTAGTACTTAAACCTTCATTTCATTTGAAATTTTCATAAATTGGAGCGCGTTCTTTACGTTAAAGCGTGCGTGTGTGTAGAGTTCACTCCACAAAAGAAGTCCCTCCATTAACATTATTTTCGCTCTTATTGCAAAGACTTAAGGTTTAAGCCAATGGACTTCTTTCGTGGACCGAACTCTACGTGGGAAGCGAGCGAGCGTGCGTGCGAACGAACGTGCGTGCTTGTAAGTGGCAGCATAATATGTGCGTGTGTCTGTACAAGAGAGCGTGCATGTGAGAGTACTTACGTGTGTTCCGTGAGAGATGTGTGCCTGTGGGAGTACGTACGTGTGTTCCGTGGGAGATGTGTTCCTGTGAGAGTACGTACGTGTGTTCCGTGAGAGATGTGTGCATGTGGGAGTACGTACGTGTGTTCCGTGGGAGATGTGTTCCTGTGAGAGTACGTACGTGTGTTCCGTGAGAGATGTGTGCCTGTGGGAGTACGTACGTGTGTTCCGTGAGAGATGTGTGCCTGTGAGAGTACGTACGTGTGTTCCGTGGAAGATGTGTGCCTGTGAGAGTACGTACGTGTGTTCCGTGGGAGATGTGTGCCTGTGAGAGTACGTACGTGTGTTCCGTGAGAGATGTGTTCCTGTGAGAGTACGTACGTGTGTTCCGTGAGAGATGTGTTCCTGTGAGAGTACGTACGTGTGTTCCGTGAGAGATGTGTGCCTGTGGGAGTACGTACGTGTGTTCCGTGGGAGATGTGTTCCTGTGAGAGTACGTACGTGTGTTCCGTGAGAGATGTGTGCCTGTGGGAGTACGTACGTGTGTTCCGTGAGAGATGTGTGCCTGTGAGAGTACGTATGTGTGTTCCGTGGGAGATGTGTGCCTGTGAGAGTACGTACGTGTGTTCCGTAAGAGAGTACGTACGTATGTTCCGTGAGAGATGTGTGCCTGTGAGAGTACGAACGTGTGTTCCGTGGGGGATGTGTGCCTGTGATAGTACGTACGTGTGTTCCGTGAGAGATGTGTGCCTGTGAGAGTACGTACGTGTGTTCCGTGAGAGATGTGTGCCTGTGGGAGTACGAACGTGTGTTCCGTGAGAGATGTGTGCCTGTGGGAGTACGTACGTGTGTTCCGTGAGAGATGTGTGCCTGTGAGAGTACATACGTGTGTTCTGTGAGAGATGTGTGCCTGTGAGAGTACGTACGTGTGTTCATGTTCACTTAGCCGATGAAAAGTGCCCTAAAACTAGGAAAAGTGAATTTAAAGTGCCCCCCAACTAACTACATGTCCGGTAGAAGCAGCTAAATTAAATTGAGCTCTATGTCCACAGGAATAAGGTTCACCAGCACAATCCCAACGGTGGGCGGGACGGGCAGCCCCAGCATCGAGCACAACGTGACCCTGTTCTTGGCCGAAGACGGAAACGGAAAGTCGGTCATAGTGAGCGCTGGTGAGTGTTGTCTGTGGTCTTTAAAAAAACTAATACGGATGATGACACTTACAAAGAATCACTGATATAATGATTTATAATCATAATAATTTAGGATAAGGAGATTCGTTAATAGCCACTTGTTATCAGATTATACATGTGATTAATATTTATTTTATAAAAATAAAAGTACAAACCTTAGCAATCCGCCATAATTGCTAAAACGCCGAGTGACGTCATTATTTAGTTTTCTCCATTTTGATATTTTATTTGCCAATCAAATTCACTAGTATAATATAGAAACTGGCCCTTAGTCTTATCCGTAAAAGTTGTTTTATTTCAAATAGATTATGGACTTTGTTATTATTTTATTTTTAAATGGGATGATTTATTAAAAAAGTTGTGGCTAGATTGTTTACCAAATAAGACATGTTAGATGTTACATATTATAGAGGACGTGGTAGATGGTCACCTTCACCGATTTGATAACTCGATGAGACATATTTTTTATCGATTATAATAATGTAATAGCTATTTTTTATTTATTTAATTTTCTTTCATCACCTTTATTGTCGTCATAACCGAATGAGTTTTTAACGCAGAATATGCCTAGGTAGGCTTGCCTACTTATTTCTGTGCTACCTGGCTTACCTATTCACATCTATATACATACATAAATCACGCCTATATCCACGAAGGTGTAGGCAGAGGTGAACCAGCACCCACGTTTCGGCAATTATGTTAAGTCCCATGTAATAGGTGGTGAGCCTATTGCCATTTATCGGACACAAACGTCGCAGTACATTGCTAGGTGGTAAAAGAGGAACGCTGCTGCCCATTCCTCATCACTGATTTATCCTTAGTCGCCTTGTACGACACCCACGGGAGAGATTTGGGGAGGTGACAATTATTGTATTCTACTCTGCCGTCACCACACGTCACACGGAATGCATGATGAATTATTTTTATTTATCATTATTTTTATTCCAGGCATATCTACGTTGATCGGGGAGGATCTGACCTGGCTTCTGGACACGTTCAAATCGTGCAACCCAGCTTGGCGGCAGGTGCGCTGCGTTGTGTGCGACCCCAACAAATGCCAACAGGTAAACTTATTTGCATACCATACACACGCATATATGTATATATATTTACACTCGCACCTATCATCTCGCCCAAAGTAAGTAGCCTAAGCACTTGTGTTATGGATGGATGACAGACATATTTTTAATATAATTATGTATATAAATGTTGAAAATATACTACATAAACATATACACAACCATGACTCGGAAACAAACATTTGTGGTCATCACAAAGTTTGCCCCTACCAGGATTCGAACCCGGGACCTCTTGGCCAATACCCAGCAATCTCAGCATTCTACCAAATGACCGTCAAAGTTGCAAAAAAAAATAGTTGAGGTAATGTGCGCACATTACCTCAACTATTTTTTTCAACATCAATAAATACAAAGAAAAAGTGTCTTATGGGTCTCGGTCAAGTGGCTTCGCATCAAGCTCGTTCCTTTTCTGTGCGTTTCATTCTGTTGCCATGTAAAACAAATCTTTTTTTATGTCAGTACTGACATAAAATAGATATGTTTGACCTGGCAACAGAATGAAAATGAACTCCATTCACTTCCGCCATATAGGTAAATCCTTTTTATTATTCTCCTTTCATTCATTCGATGATCTTTAGTCGCCTTGTACGACTTACCAAGTTCCCATCTGCCCCATTTTCCGCAGTAAATCCGGTCGGCATTTCCGTAAGCCCACGTGGCATGCTAGTGCTATTACAATGCTTTTAGACTGTGTTCCCACTTGCCCCATTATCCGCAGTAGGTCTACTCAGCGTTCCAGTCTGTCACACGAAAACAATGCTTATTGACAAATTCCCATTAGCCCCCTTGTCCTCAGGCGCTCCTTTCGACGTTCCCGACCGCCATCGTCACCCGATCGCACGATTACAATCGATCACAATGCTTTTCATCAATATTCCCACTTGACCCCTGTTGCCCGCAGTCGGTCCGGTCCGCGTTCCCCGCCGCCCACGTGACCTGCTCCGTGTGGCAGGCGGCCAGGGCCGCCGCCCGCCTGTGCGCCGACGCCGCCAGGAAGGAGGACTCCCTCCTGGCGGCCGAGGAGGTGGCCTCCAGGTGCAAGACGTTCGCGCTGGCGCTGCTCAGGGGGGAGCACACGGCGGCGCAGCTGCAGGTGAGGTTTTTTTTTTTACTCAAATGTTAAGGTCTGAGCCTCTCGTACAAATTGCCCTGTGCGACATATTGTGTCACAGAGACACGGACGGAGTAGAATTTTGTACCTTTTTTTTTCAGACCTTTTTTTTTGACGCAGTGGCATGCGTTTACGCACCCGTACTAGCCGCTAGCCAGGCTGGAATGTAATAGCTTTGGAAGTGGATTTTATTTCTTTTTTTTTTGACGGAGTGGCATGCGTTTACGCGCCGTGCCAGCCGCAATGGCAATAGGCTCGCCATCTATTCATGGCACTTGACATATTTGGCGAAACGTGTGTGTTAGCTCACCTCTGCCTACCCCTTCTGGGATATAGGCGTGATTTATGTATGTATGTAAATTTTTATTTTTGTATTTTATATTAAAAGACACATCAAGGTTTACATTTTGTCTCAAGGCCAAGTGAATGGGGTATTGTAGATTGTACAACAAGGGCATGTTGTTATGTGTGTAAATCTGTCCTGTAATTTGTATCGTCTAAGTTTGCAATAAAATTTGTATTGTATAATGTGAATGGCATAAAATGAGACAACAACTAACAATCTTTGTCTAAAAGCAAATTTTACCTAATGCTGTAGAGCGTAAAAAGCCATTTTATGCAATCTATAAACGACATTAACGACCTACTTTTCGAGCACGAGAAGTGGAAAATAGTTATTTGTTGTACGTGAGTGCAAAGTTGTTTTTTAACCGCGGGCTCAATTTTGATGACCGAGCTAGCGAAGGATTCTGGAAAAATTAGAATCCTGAGCGATAGCGAGGGAATCAAAAGAGCACAAGGTGAAAAATCTTTGCACTCGAGTGCAACACGTAACTTTTCATCCCCCCCAACGACGAAATTGCAAAATACAAAAAATATACAATCACAACAGTTTCTGTTTTCACCCAGAAACTTCCACAACACCCTCCCATTAACCCAAACACACTATCAACACCCACCCAGAAACACCCACAACATTCACACTCGCAATACACACCCATCCACTCAGACACACCCAAAAAACACCCATTCACCCAGAAACACACACAAAACACCCATTTACCCAGAAACACCTTCAAAACACCTATTCACCCAGAAACACCCACAAAACACCCATTCACCCAGAAACACTCACAAAACACCCATTCACCCAGAAACACCCACAAAATATCGCATCACCCAGACACACCCACAACATCCATTCAGACACCCACAACTTCCACCCAGTCACACCCACAATACTCAACCATCCATTTAGACACACCCACAAAACACCCATTCACCCAGACACACCCACAAAACACCCATTCACCTCGACACACCCACAAAACACCCATTCACCCAGACACACCTCCAACACCCACCCGCCCACCCAGCCACACCCGCAAAATTTATCCAGACACACCTGTAAGTACCTAATAAAAATTACCGTCCCTAATGGAGTTCCGAGACGGTCAATCAGCTTGAGTCAAGCACGTTGATTTTCTGTATGTTTTTGTTCCGTTGCTAGCGTAAACAAATCAAACAAACCTAAAAAGCTTTTAAATGCTTGACTCAAGCATCAAGCAAGCATTGTAGACGATCAAAATGTTTAAAGCAAGATTGACGCCAAGCTGATTGACCGTCACGGAACTCCAAGGTTTTAAGAAATTTATGACGTGAAAAGAAAATAGCGCGCGCAAAGCAAATTACAAAAAGTACACAAAGAAGGTTCCGAGTCTGAGTTTTTAACAAATTAAAATAGGTTGCATGATAATTTCGGCACCATGGTGGTAGAAATAAAAAGGTATAATGATGTTTTGAATTCACAAACTCATTGCACACGATGTTCTAAATTCAAATTTACTTTAACCTCTAGAGGATAAAAACGGCTTTTGCACTCAGATATAAAGAATAATATATTAATATCAGATATATTGCAAAGAGCAAAAGCGCTTTTTCCGAGATGGTGGGATGAAAAATATATTTTCATCGGAAAAAGCGTTTGAAAAAGCGTTTCGGAAAAAATGAAAAATATATTTTCATCCCACCATCTCGGAAAAAGCGTTTTTGCTCTTCGATATCTGAGTGCAAAAGCCGTTTTTATCCTCTAGAGGTTAAAGTAAATTTGAATTTAGAATATCGTTTGCAATGAGTTTGTGAATATAGAACATCGTGTGCAATGAGTTTGTGGATTCAAAACATCATTATACATATTTATTTCTACCTCCATGGTGCCGAAATTGTCATATTAATTTGTTAAAAACTCAGACCCGGAACCTTCTTGGTGTACTTTTTTTGTGATTTGCTTTGCGCGCGCCATTTTCTTTTCACGTCATAAATTTGTTAAAACCTAGGAGTTCCGTGACGGTCAATCAGCTTGGCGTCAATCTTGCTTTAAACATTTTGATCGTCTACAACGCTTGCTGGATGCTTGAGTCAAGCATTTAAAAGCTTTTTAGGTCTGTTTGATTTGTTTACGCTAGCAACGGAACAAAAACATACAGAAAATCAACGTGCTTGACTCAAGCTGATTGACCGTCTCGGAACTCCATTAGGGACGGTAATTTTTATTAGGTACTTACAGGTATGTCTGGATGAATGTTGCGGGTGTGGCTGGGTGGATGGGTGGCTGTTGGAGGTGTGTCTGGGTGAATGGGTGTTTTGAGGGTGTGTCTCAGTGAATAGGTGTTTTGTGGGTGTGTCTGGGTGAATGGGTTTTTGTGGATGTGTCTGAATGGATGGGTGAGTATTGTGGGTGTTTCTGGGTGATTGTGTGTTTTTTTGGGTGTGATTAGGTGTTTCTGGGTGATTGAGTGATTTTTGGGTGTGATTGGGTGTTTTGTGTGTGTTTCTGGGTTAATCGGTGTTTTGTGGGTGTTTCTGGGTGAATGGGTGTTTTGTGGGTGTTGCTGGGTGAATGGGTGTTTTGTGGGTGTTTCTGGGTGAATGGGTGTTTTGTGGGTGTTTCTGGGTGAATGGGTGTCTGAGTGGATGGGTGTGTATTGCGAGTGTGAATGTTGTGGGTGTTTCTGGGTGGGTGTTGATAGTGTGTTTGGGTTAATGGGAGGGTGTTGTGGAAGTTTCTGGGTGAAAACAGAAACTGTTGTGATTGTATTTTTTTTTGTATTTTGCAATTTCCTCGTTGGGGGGGATGAAAAGTTACGTGTTGCACTCGAGTGCAAAGATTTTTCACCTTGTGCTCTTTTGATTCCCTCGCTATCGCTCAGGATTCTAATTTTTGAATCACTCGCTACGCTCGTGATTCAATTTTAGAATCCTTCGCTAGCTCGGTCATCAAAATTGAGCACGCGGTTAAAAAACAACTTTGCACTCACGTACAACAAATAACTATTATGTCACTCCTGACCATAAAGTGGACGTAAAATTCCGCTTTCTGGTCAGGGGGTGACATAAAATTATGATCTTACCTCGGGCGATAAAAAAGGAGATCTCCGATCGCATATTTATCCTCAATTACTTGCGATCTGTGATTTTCTTTGTTTTATCGTCCTCGGTATATAATGTACTATTACACAAAATATACTGTTTAATATACAGTTTTGTTTTAGTCATTGGTATAAAATATAACAATGACCAAAACAAAATGTGAAAAGATGAGTAATGGGGAAATGAATGAATTTTTTATTTTATTTATTTATTTATTAAGGAACAAACAGTTACCTATCAAAAATATTACATAAAAAATCTTGAAATACTTAAAAACCTATAGTTCCATAGAATGTTACATAGATGAGATAAATAGTTTATCCTTTATTTTTACCATTTTGCTTTTTATACAAAAAAGTATATAAAATGTCATCATAAGTTAACTAACATAAGATTAAAACAAACCAACAATAACAACAGCCCATTTCATGAATCAATGGATAAAACCTTTAAAGATTCCCTCTTAAATGTTTCCAAATTCAAACAAAAAATAATCAAAAAATATCAAGCTCATGCAGCCTATCGTTATAATTTTTACAGGAACGTCTAATGATGGTGAAATGTAAATATGGCTATCACTGGCGCGCTAACACCTTATTCACCCTATTGGTATCCGTTCCAGGTTCTGAAACGAGGCATCATAGGTACGGGAGCGGGCACGCTACATCTCTGGGATACGTTGACCAGGCCCAACGGTGCCATATCCAAAATGGACGGGTGGCTCGAAGCAGACAACTACACGAACATACTTCACAAGGTAAGTTACTCGTAGGGGCTGTATTGACATGGGAAGGGGAACGCCTAGGCGGATCTTTCATAACCAAATTGACAACATTTAATTTTTTCAACATACTTTTATATTATTTTACTTTTATATTATGCTATATGAAATTAGACCGAAAATGAAGACACCCATATTTTTTATTTTTTCTGAATTCCGTCGTTTTCATACAAAAAAATCATGATTAAAATTCCGGTCTTCCTGAACAGACATAAGCGTTAAATGACGTCAAAGCAACGGAGGAATGGCGACATCACTTTTGCCTCGTTCTGACGCGATTTTGTTGATTAGTAAAATTGTTGAGTGAGAATCAAGTTGACTGGTAATTTAGAAAGATTGCAAATAAATAAAATAAAAATATGGTTTATTCATATAAGGTCTCATCTTTACATACACTCATGAATCGTCAAATAAATGCTTCGAACATTGAAAACGTGTGTGTCAAAGTCAAAAGTAGATCTACTATAATTCTCCGAACGAAACTTGTCAATTGAACGAGAATAAAACGAAACTTTGGAACTGACCCTACTCTAAATACATGCTCGGATGCTCAAACGAATAATTTTAAGAGGACTGTAATGGTACGATTATACGCGTTTCCTTAATCAATGTTAAATAACCGTATTGTACCAATATTTGTTGGCGGTTGTCAACCAACTAAAACGTTTCTATACTTTCAAGTAGTTGGTTTCGAGCGTTGGTTCTAACGAAATTTCGGTCCGATAAAGAATTATAGTAGGAAACGCGCGATATATCGGCCGTAGTTTTCATTTTCGTTGAATTACAGTAGGCCCCAAGGTTTCCAACATTCAACGTATAAGCCAAAGAATATGGATATAGGCCAAGAGCTTTCCTGTCTGGCATAGAGAAATACGTACTAGTATTTGTTGTTCAGCAGGGTCTCGAGCGGCTGGTGGCCAAGATCCAGAGCCTGGTGCGCAATCAGATGCAGCCGGATGAGTTCGTGTCGCTGTTCTTCAACGTGGCCAACCAGCTCGAGGACGAGAGGCGCAGCTTCGCGATCAGCAGGCTGAGGGTATGAGTGACGATTTGGGCCGAAAATGGAATCGAGCTTCACCTAGAACCCTCAACCACAGAGGGACTGGCACTGACCTCTGATATACAAGTACGCTGGACTGAATACGTCTACTAGAATGTCAAATGGTTCTTGTGCCGATTTGAAGTGCCCCCTCGAGCGGCAAGGGTACTAAATTTGATGTTTGTTGCTTGTATTAGAAATGCATCTCTATTAGTTCCGTGAACGTTCACCTCTGTACACCAGTGCCATCAGCGCCAAGATGGCGATAGTCCAATAGGTTTCAATTTATGGATGATATCCTTCAGTCCAGCGTACTTATATAATAGGTTGGGGAAAAAGTTTCTTCGCATTTTTTCAGAAAATTCAAAACATTTTTTGATATAGTTTATTTACATTTAATTAAAGTATGTAGGTACCATTTTGTTCGATAACTTTTTGCCATCTTGTAGGTAGGGACATGATCCCATTGCTATAGAAATTTTGGGACTTCTGGTCAAAATACCGCGACAAGTGGTTTTGGCAGTCCACTTTTTCAAAAATGGCATCCATTTTATCTGTAATAGGGCGACCAGAGCGACGTGCATCTTTGACATCAAAATTCACGGATTGAAAACGCTTAAACCAAATTTGTGCTACTCTCACAGACACTGCACTAGGTCCATAAGCATCGCAAATTATTTTCGCGGCTTGCGTTGCATTTTTACCTTTTTTGTAGTAAAATTTTAAAATGTATCGAATTTCTTCATTAGATTCACTCATATTGGCGGTACGAAAAACAAATGAAAATCACACATTTTCCTAATTTGAATTTGGAATTATGTTCTTTAAAATTTAAACTTTCAATGATACCAAAACCAGCCAGATACAAATAGTATAGCCAAAGAGATTTTATTACAAGTTTATACATACTATAATGCGAAAAGACTTTTTCCCCAACCTAATATTAGAGGTCAGTGGCCCCAAGGCATTGGGTCTATACGGGACAATCTCCCTTAGTCGACTTTTACGACACCCATGGGTCGGAGCTGGCATATTCTACGTTAATTTTTTGCTCCCAGGCCTGCACTTACCTATGAATGTGCAAGTTCATACACCTCTGTAAATCCCTTCAGGGATAAACATGGGTGTTTTTTTTTTGTGTGTTTAACAAGTGTTATTTCTTTAATTCCAGGACACGGAGACGCTCAAGCAATCACCCACGGACACTATCACTCAGTACGCGTACAACCTGATGAGTCACCAGACGAAGCTGGCGCAAAAGTGTCTAGACGACCGGTCGGGAGGGTGAGTTCTTATATGGGACGTCCCCATCCTCACACAACATTCCCGTGGTCATATTTTAAGGCTAGAGTTCACCAACATGTAAAACAAGCGATTGAAAGATAACCGCCCGTTTTTGACAGTTCTTCCATACGATAAAATGTCAAAAACGATGGTTAAAAATAAACGCTTGTTTTTTACGTGTTGGTGAACTCCAGCCTAAGGCACTTAATCAGGCGATTATTATTTAAACATCAGTTTTTGACATTTTATCGTATGGAAGAACTGTCAAAAACTGGCTTATCTTTTAATCGCTTGTTTTACGTTTTGGTAAACTCGAGCCTAAATGGGCCTTATGTTCCTTAGGAAAATTGCCTTCAACTTCAATCCTAAGGCTCACCAACAATTAAATGGGCGATTATTATTTAACCGTCGGATTTTGAAATTTTCCTTTATGGAAAAACTAAACTGCTGGTTATCTTTTAATAGCCTGATTTACAACTCGGGTCTTAATGTATTTGTTTAATAATTCCGTATCTCTTGTTAATTAAGCGTTGTCTTTCTCGAAGGATACAGATTTCCGCTCTCCTCCTTAAAATTGTATTTCTTGTTGTGTTTCTCGCAAGAGGCTAATTACCACTTCCCTGAAATGTTTTAATCAATCGTGTCTCTTGTGTATAGTGAGCGAGCGTTGTATTTCTAGCAAGAGGTAAATTCCCACTTTACCCCTAAACGTTTTAAATGTCCCACTTTACCCTTTAATCATTTTTTTTCTTGTGTTTGTGTTAATTGAGCGTCATATTTCTCGCAAGAGGCAGATTCCGACTTTCCCCCTGAAATATATATATTTTTTTAATTCAATTGCGCAGGAGGCAGATCAGTGCGGCGATATGCAAGTACGGCACCTCCACCCAGGAGTGTTCCTGTTTGTTCAGCAAGGTGTTCCGGCTGCCGTGCCGGCACATACTGATGCTGACCACGGAGCTCAAGGTTTCTTTATTATTTTGATTTTCTTTATTTATACAAGGTGTAACATAGTGCCGTGTAGTGACGGCGGAGTAGAATACAATTGTCACCACCCCAAATCTCTCTCGTGGGTGTCGTACAAGGCGACTAAGGATGAAACTGATGAGTAATGGGCAGCAGCGTTCCTCTTGTACCACCTAGCAATGTACTGCGACTTTTGTGCCCGATAAATGGCAATAGGCTCGCCACCAATACATGCTAATTCACAATAAGTGCTAATTCACCTCTGCCTATCCCTTTGGGGATATAGGCGTGATTTATGTATGTATGTATGTACAAAAAATTTAAAAATGTATGTATGTATGTACAAAAGATTTATGTATGTATGTACATAATCCATAATTAGCGAAACGTGGGTGCTAATTCACCTCTGCCCATCCCTTTGGGGATATTATGATACAAAAAATTTCAAAAAATTGGTCAAGCTGGTTTATATCCATTGGTGATAAGGGCAAAAACAACGTTTGCCGAGTCAGCCACTAAATAAATAATAGTAGATTGTATACCAAGGGCGATAAAGCAAAGAATGCCTCAGATTGAGAGTATTTGACTAAATATGCGATCTGAGGCTTTCTTTTTCATCGCCCGAGGCAAGATCGTAGTTTTATGTCACCCCTTGACCAGGAAGTGGGAAAGTTCCATTTATGGTCAGGTGTGACATGAACCACCTAGCTATCCCACTATTACATGGGACATAGCATAATTGGCGAAGCGTGGGTGCTGGTTCACATCTGCCCACCCCTTCGGGGATATAGGCGTGACTTATGTATGTATGTGACATAAACACTTTGTTTGCAGGTCAAAACACATATACCGTTCGAGCCGCGGTGGACGGTACAGCATTGCCTGTTCGGCTGCGAGAACATCACAGCCGGCACCACCACCAACGCCGCTGGTAAGCGTTTTTTTTTGAAGCTAAAGGATGATGAGGAGGGACGTGTCTGAGGATAGCCAATAGAGTCACTCCATTGAGCGAGCCTAGGAAAATGGAGTGATTCTATTGGTTCTTCTCAAACACATCCCTCACACAGCTATGGTCTTATCCCGCTGCTGAAAGCTAGTGTTCCAGTATAGTAGATTATATACCAAGGGCGATAAACAAAGAATGTCTTAGATCGCAAGTATTTGATAAGTATGCGATACTGAGGCCTTCTTTTTTTATCGCCCGAGTTAAGATCATAGTATTGACCTGACCACAAAGTGGACTTTTCCGCCCGCCATGTGTACGGAAACACGAAGCCATATTATGCTTAGGACTGTAAAAAATTCATTGTTTTTTGTCAGTTCAAAGTGATAAATGTGTATATAATATCGTGTTTCGGAAGTCATGCCAGCCGGGCTGGTCAGGGGGTGACATAAAAAATCAAATAATCCTTATGCTATCTGTTCATTGAAGTAATACTGTTTCGCATTTGGCTTCCAGGCAGCGGCACGTTCATGGAGCAAGTGGTTGTGGAGTCCGCGGACGGCCAACACCGGCAGACGATACAGCAACCGCAGCAGATACACCAGGTGAGGCGGCCTTCGGTTGTCTCTCTTGTTCATCAGGGCGTTCAGAGTAAAAAACAGGGCTTTCAGAGCAAAAGACAGGGCATTCTGACCAAAAACAGGGCATTCATGGCAAAAAACAGGGCATACAGAGCATAAAACAGGGCATTCAGAGCAAACAACAGGGCTACTACCCGGTTAAAAAATCTGTACACCCGGCTAGAATATGAAGGCCCTCCCCATTCCCAACGCAACACCTTAAAATCAATCACTAGGAATTAATAATAGCGGACGCCACAAGTGAAAGTAATGGAAGTTAATGTGATACTTGGTTGACATATCCTTTAGGATAATTCATGGCAAAAACGGGGCAATCGTGCCAAAAAACAGGGTGTTCATTTGATTTGTTTCCTTTTTAAGGTTGGCGGGGTGAGACAACAGCAGTATGTACTCGCAGCTACTCCCGGCCAGCCCGCTACTCCCGTATCGCAAGTGAGTCAAAATTTAAATTATCAACAATCTCGAAGAAATGAAAGAAAAATAGGCGGATAAACATTTTGTCCACCCCGCACAAGGGTGGATAAAATCTCCCGGGGAAAATATTCTCCTCTCGCTCTGACTGACACTAAATCTGGAGGCAAAACACTGTCAAATGGTGGAGAGTGATTTTGTCCAGGTCCCGTGCTGGGCCTGTGCCCCCTAAGCCAAGTGGCCAATCCATTCGAACGAATAGAAAACAAATGTCAGTTTGAGACAACTACTTTCACATTCTCTATGAACCATAGACAAATACTATGCTGCCAAAATGTCGGTAACACGATTCGGACAGGAAAAATGAAACGAACTCTAGAACCATAGAATTTGTGTACACCCGGTGTACAAACATACTTTCAATAACAACACTTTAACAATACTTAAAATAACAATGTACACTTGGTGTACATAAATCGTTTGACGGGCATGACGGTCGCCATGTTGTATTTTCTGTAATATGGTTGGTTTCATACATTTGTATTCTATTCTAATAGTCTTGAAGCGAGAATCGAAACCACAAGTACATGGCATAAGTCGAGGCCCGCTCGCTGGCTCCTAGCCGGGCCTTGCCCCACGGCAAACCACCCGGCATATGGTTAGACCGCGCCGAGGGCCTCGCCACCAGACCGGGGTCGAGCACAGGGCGAGCATGGGGAGCCCCGCCGTCTTAGACGGCGGCTCAGACCACCGGGGGACTGATGTCCCCTGATTAAAATATGTCCGTCATCTAGTATCCATAACACAAGTGCTTAGGCTACTTACTTTGGGCTACATGATAGGTGTGTAAAAAAAAAAAATATATATATATTTATTTACTGACTATAATTTTTCAAACTTTTTCTAATCACAATTTTCTTTGTTCTAATTTTTCTAACATTTATAGAAGGTGTAACCCAAAGGTGCAGTATTCAAAGTGGTTTAAAGGGGTTATTCAGGCTATCAAACTGAACAACTACGGGACTAAAATCAAAATCACACAAAAAAAATCACTACCCCATACTAAACCGAGAACCAGCTGTCACATCAAATTGTATGGGGAAATGTTTTTTTTTTGAGATCTTGATGTTGGTCCCATATTTGAAGTTATTCTTTTTGATGCCCTGAATAAATACATACATACATACATAAATCACGCCTATATCCTCGAAGGGGTAGGCAGAGGTGAACTAGTACCCACGTTTTGCCAATTTTGTTAGGTCCCATGTAATAGGTGGCGAGCCCATTGCCATACATCGGGCACAAAAATGGCAGTACATTGCTATTGCTAGGCGGTATTAGAGGAACGCTGCTGCCCATTCCTCATCACTGTTTCATCCTTAGTCGCCTTGTACGACACCCACGGGAGAGATTTGGGGAGGCGACAATTGTATTCCACTCTGCCGTCGCCACACGGCACCTGAATAAATCCTTTAAATATTAGAAATAAAGACAGAAAAATTTCCTTATTGGCTTTACAAAAGAGAACAAACCAAGTTTGCAGAGCAGTAACATATTATTACTGCACATTTCTTGTTACACCTTTATAATTTTCAAATTTAAATCACAATAATATATGGTTATTATTTTGGTTTCTTTATTCTAAACTAAGAGAGTGACAATAAAATAAGGTTATCCATTGCAAAGAAGACAAAAAATTAACAAATCTCACAATAGGGTCAATATGCTTACCTATAAAAACAAAAATGGCCGTGTGGTGACGGCAGAGAAGAATACAATTGTTACCACCCCAAGTCTCTCCCGTGGGTGTCGTACAAGGCGACTAAGGATAAATCAGTGATGAGGAATGGGCAGCAGCGTTCCTCTTATACCATCTAGCTATGTACCTTCTGCGACTTTTGAGCCCGATAAATGGCAATAGGCTCGCCACCTATTACATGGTACCTAACATAACTGGCGAAACGTGGGTGCTAGTTCACCTCTGCCTACCCCTCCGGGGATATAGGCGTGATTTATGTATGTGTAAAAACAAAGAAAATTTTTGCAAAAATGTTTGCAAAATTTTGTTTTTTGCTCGTCCCGTAAAGTAAGGTTTTATGGTTTTTACGACCTTTCTACCCCAAGGTAGCGATATGAATAAACCGTTTCTAATTTTTGTCTCCAGGTGATATTCTGCGGGGGCGGCGTCGGCGGCGTCGGCTCGGTGGCGACGGTGGGCGGCGCGGCGCCGGTGCTCACGTCGGTGCTGCCGCCCGGGGGTGCCGTCCTCACACCACACCCCCTACACCACTAGCCGGCTCCTCTGCCCCTATACTCCATTCGTTATACATACATACATACATAAATCACGCCTATATCCCCGAAGGGGTAGGCAGAGGTGAACTAGCACCCACGTTTCGCCAATTATGCTATAGCACGAGACAAAATGTAAACAAAGTTTTTGGTGGTCAGAAAAAGTTTGAAAAAATTCAACAAAATCTTTGTACTAATTTTTCTAACAATTATATGATGTTGAAATTAAAATCGAATTGTAAAATGTAAACAATCTTGATATGTCTCTTTATCTACGTAATGCATTTAAAAACTAGACACATGTATTCCCTAAAACACATAATCACTACCCCTGAAAACAGAAACGTTACTCAAAATTAGAGGTCTGCTCAACATTCAAGTATTGTCAAAATTGACGTTTAACCATACAGATTCTGATAGGTATGTGTCCACTTAACTTTATAAGCAGTGCTCAATATTTGAGTAGCTTTTCCGTATTCGGGAGTGAGACAAAACTATTGGCTGCATAGAAATATTTTATATATTTGTATGTTATATTAAAAGACACATCAAGATTGTTTACCTTTTGTCTCATGTGATAATGAATGGAGTATAATCAGCTAATTGTCGTACTCAGAGACGTCAATTAACTTTAACGAATACTGAATACAAAAAATTACAGTTTAAAACTATTCTTGTTTAATTTGATTTTTTTTATTAAGTGCTCATTAAAGTTAATTGACGTCTCTGAGTGCGGCAATAGAAACGGTAGTATCGGCGATGGTGGTTCTTTTACGGTGATATGAGATTAGCTGTGCCCGCGACTTCGTATTCGGAAAATAACACCTTCGTAATTAATGCATTGCAATCAAAAAAGATATATAGAGTGAGTCAATCTATAAATTATCCCGTAGCCATGGTTACGATTTGGTTGCCACGGTTAAGTCAAATGTTTGATATGGCATATTTTTTCACCTTTCTTTAGCGAGACAAACGCACAGCAATCCATTTTTATATACCAGGAGACTTTTTGGTCACTGCAAAAATTTTTGGAATTCGTTCAGACCATCAAACTGAACAAATTTCTCTATGGGAGCAACTCCGAATTCACGAAAAAAATATAAACTGTTTCATACATTTGGGTCAAGTAGGTATTATCATTTTGTATGAAACAGCTGACATTTTTTTCGTGAATTTGGAGTTGCTCCCATAGTGAAAGTTCAGTTTGATGGCCTGAACGAATTCCAAAATTTTTTGTAGTGACCAAAATGTCTCCTGGTATATAGAAGATGGTATGAGTTGATCAATTATTGTAAAATAACGAATTTTTCTGTCAGCCGAGACAACGTTTGAACCACCATCGCCTTCGGCACTCCCTGTATTATACACAAACGAAACCTAGATAAATGTGACGTCAGGTTTACGCACAGAATAACTAATATATTAAGATGAATTCTGAATCTTGGTTTAAATAGATCTCCGATTCCGTATTGGTTATTGCAGCTGCGTTGTATGTTCTAATCTAAACTACAGTCAATATTTGCAAGCGAAAAATTGTAGACAATTTTGGAATTTTACATAAACATGTAAACAGAGTGTGGTGACGGCAGAGTAGAATAAAATTGTCACCACCCCAAATCTGTCCCGTGGGTGTCGTACAAGGCGACTAAGTATAAAACAGTGATGGGGAATGGGCAGCAGCGTTCCTCTTATACCACCTAACAATGTACTGCGACTTTTGTGCCCTATAAATGGCAATAGGCTCGCCACCTATTACATGGGACCTAACATATTAATTAATTTAATTAATAACTATGACTCGGGTACGAATATCTGTGTTCAACACAAAGATTTGCCTCTGCCAGGCTTCGAACCCGGGTCCTTTTGGCTGATGGCCGCCTGCGTCTGCCCATTCGACCAAGAATAGGGATGATGACACTATCAAAGAATCACTGAAATAATGAGTTGGAATAATAATTTACGATGCGAAGATTATTTAAAAATCAATTGTTCTCAAATTATACTTGTGATAGATATCACTATATTAAAGAAACTATCATGTTTTACGCAATAGTGACGTCACACAGACGCCATTGGCGGCAATTTCAATTTGCATTATCCAAGACATGTATTTTTTTTTTAAATTATATTATTTCTTTTTTTGAAAACAAGAAACGTGTATTCTAAAATACATTATCAATTATAGACAAATAAAACTGTTAGCTGCTTTGAAATAATGGTGTTACACATTTTTATTTTTGTTTTTTATATTAAAAGAGATATGAACATTGTTTACATATTGTCTCAAGCCCAAGCGAATGGGGTATAATGGATTGTCTCACATTATAAATAACTAGTCCACTGGAAACTATAAAATAAAGTAACGCTGCGTAGATGGGGTGAATGTTTTGCATAATTTATCTAATATTGCCAGAAGCAAAAAACATTTTTCTGAAAACTGACACTTTTTTTTAAGTTTTCAGCAAAAAGGTTGTTTATATTATATCGGTCGGCAATGTCCAGTGTATCAGAGGAATGTTTTTTGTTTCTAATTTAAAGAAATTAAGGTATGGTGTATGTAACCTAGGCTACTAGTTTTTACATGTAAATAGTTACTGTTAGGTAATGTAATAAACAATTTTATCTACGGGTTGTTTTATATTTAATACTAACGAAAGGTGTTCTACTACCCTGACTCTCAAAAACATGAAACTTATTGTTAAATTTATTGCTTACATGCAATGAGTCACTTGAAAAGTAAAAATTAAATTAATTACTTAACAACTTAATACAATGTCAATCAGCCATAAGCTAATTATAATCACACAGTCTACTGCCGCACTCAGAGACGTCAATTAACTTAATTGAGTATTTAATGTCAAATATTTTCATTCAAATCTAGACCATAGACCCGGCAAGAAGTTTAGTTTAGTTTTGAATTCGGAAGGCACGTTCAGCCGTAGGTTCCGGATGCATCTGCAGTCGTTAATACCCACCAGCCCAAGGCTCGCAACCTGGGTACTAAACTCCTAACATTAATAAATAAATAAATAATAATTATAAATATTTTTACACTCACACCTATCGTCTAGCCCAAAGTAAGTAACCTAAGCACTTGTGTTATGGATACTAGATGACGGACATATTTTTAATATAACTATTTATAGATATACTACATAAACATATACACAACCATGACTCAGGAACAGATATTTTGTGTTTATCACAAAATTTGTCCCTACCAGGATTCGAACCCGGGACCTCTTGGCCAATACCCAGCAATCTGAGCATTCGACCAAGCCGGCCGTCAAATTGGATGTTTAATTCAACCCTGTCTGCATTATAGGCGTGATATAAGGATATGTATGTGTGTAATAATAACCTCCACAGCTAGCTTATAAAGGTCCACATCCAAATCTTTGTCTTCATGGAACTGCTGGTAGCTGTCCAGATGGAACAGGTCAGAATTGGCGACAGTGGTGACGAAGCAAGCAATGTATTAGTAAATAGTTCGGTGATCATCACTTTCAACTGTCAAAAAAAGTTAGGGAATAGGCCTACTGGTAGTAAGAATACTTCTCATCACCAGGATTCACTTTCCATCGGGAGGAGATGGCAGCGGGCAGCTTGGTTTTGTCAACCCTGTTCTGAAATTATGAGTTGTTGATGAGTTCAGTGAACATATTCTAACTGCCTAATATTGTGCTCATCAAAATAAAAGCAGCGATTTAGTATTTCATATAGGTAGTGTTTTTTGATGCGCTTTACAACCTACATATAACCCTTATTTGTCTTCCATGCTGGCCAAGGAGCGAAAACATAACATAGAATTGACCAGTCCCGACTAATCCCATAGGTATCGTAAAAGTCAACTCCCCGGCGTAGACCAATAAGCGACTTGGGGCACCCAAATGGTGGAGGGCAAACCACCAAAAACAGCATGCACAAAGTGGGTTGTTTTCATGCAGGCGGCCGGCTTTAAAACCTATGCCAAAACCTTGAGCGGTATGGGTTGGAATGGTGTGTATAACCCCAGCAGGAAAATGTTAGCTGGAATGAATTGAGTTGAATGGATTATTAGTGCGCAGTTTGCTTTGAATGTGCGCGAAATAAAAAATATGTGCGTGTTATAGTTTTAGAAAAAAATGGGAAAAACTAATCCTGCTGGGGTAACGTTGTTCCAGCAGGAAAATTCTAAACAAATGAACGGAGAGAGAAAATAAATATACCAGCGGATAGCTAGGTTAGTGCGAAAAAGTGTGCTAAAAATGAAATTTGTGTCCCTCAGGGTTTTCGCGATATTTAGTTTCCTGTTGGGACATTTGCAGAAACTTGGATCTCCAAAACTATTGAATGTGTGCCCGTTGAATAAAGATATTTAGGTAGCTCTTAAATTGTGACGCTCTGTGAAATGATTTTATTTTCAGCAATATTTACCATATTCGAGTTATGATACGTTGTAGAAAATCCGAAAAATGCTCCTAAGCTAAGCGCATAAATCACAAAACGTACAAGCTCACCGAAAGTGGTATTTCGTTCGCCTTGTTTTTCTTAACAAACATGGAAAGTTTGAAGAGTGTGCGTACATACGTTTTTGAATAATGATACGTTGTAGAAAATCCGAAAAATGCTCCTAGCGCATAAATCACAAAACGTACAAGCTCACCGAAAGCGGTATTTCGTTCGCCTTGTTTTTCTTAACAAACATGGAAAGTTTGAAGAGTGTGCGTACATACGTTTTTGAATAATGATACGTTGTAGAAAATCCGAAAAATGCTCCTAGCGCATAAATCACAAAACGTACGAGCTCACCGAAAGCGGCTTTTCGTTCGCCTTGTTTTTCTTAACAAACATGGAAAGTTTGAAGAGTGATTTTATTTTCAGCAATATTTACCATAACTCGAATATGGTAAACATTGCTGAAAATAAAATCATTCGTCGTCATTCCAATCACTCTCCGTTCATCAGTGTCCCGAGTGTCGAGATGGTCCTTTTCATCTGTTTTTATCAAAGCACCTGTCGGCGACAGACTCTGGCTAGCAGCTATTTTGATGTTTTTTTTTGTTTTTTATATTTTATTTGTTAATGTTCTTTTTATATTTATGACTTTTGTCATTGTCATTTAGACTACGGTAGAAAATAGTGGAAAATAAACGTTGCAGCATTAAATTGCGTGTTCGTCCTTTACAAATTGGTGTCAGAAGTGTGTAAAATTAAAATCGACCATGCCTATGACGACTAGAGCACGCGCTTTATCCAGAAAAAGTGATACGGCAATCGAAAAATTGGACTCCAATCCGCCTTGTGTTAGTGCTTCCCGACATGATGACGCTCATATTTCCAGTGCAGTAGCACCAGCGCCACCTTGTAAGCCTCGCACTAAAGGTAATATAGTTCGTACTATTTCAGGTGAGTTCCCGATTTCCGTCGATCAAAGCGCCGCTTCGCCACTATCACCGACAATGGCCAGGTCTATTCATTCTAGCAGACCACCTAAATCAGGTACCAGTAGCAAAACAAGCTCCTCGAGTACGGTAAGAGCTCAAAAACTAGCCGCTAAAGTTGATTGTGCACGTAGGCTCGCGATTTTTATACCACAATGAGTCGACTTCGAATTGGACATTGCCTGTTTAAAGAACACCTCTTTAGGCTAAAATTAACAAATTCTGCTTTATGTGATTTCTGCTGTACTCATGACCAATCGTTGGAGCATATATTTTATGAATGTAACGCATTTGAAGCCCAGAGAAGAACATTGATAAAATATTTGAAAACTTATTTTAAGCAAGATCCCATCCCGCGTGACTTAAGAATACTTTTATCCAATCCTGATAGATACGTGGACTGGAATAGATACGTGGAACTCTATCGTTTTGTGAAGACAACGGTACAAAAATTGTGAAGTGGCAGTGGAGTGAAGTGAAATAATCTTATAAGGAAAATAAAATACATCAGCGAGGCTGTATGGCCTTGATCCCTTTGCCTTCCCGTAAAGGGAGAATGAAGAAAAAGAAAATAAATAAATAAAAACAAAAAAAAGAGACAAATGGCGTCAAGCGCGAAAGAGAACGAAAAACCGAAAACCGTTCGGGCTTAACCATAGTCTCTCTTAGACCTGTGTCGATCGATCATATCTTGCGACCCGGGTCGATCACGACCCATTAGGATCGGGATCGAGTCACAATGATCCGATCAAATGATCGAGTCTTGTGGACGCGTGGGTCGCGTGGATCTCGCATGATCTTATGAACCAAATGAGACCAAATCACATGCAGGCAGATTAGATTTTCGGGTCGTGGGTCTTTAAGGATCGAGCATATCCCGGGTGCTTATCGCGAACGTATATTTTGATTTATTATACATAGCATGATTGAATTATAAAATGTAATAATTTAATGAATATCCATGTGTTAGAATTTTAGATTATATAATCGGTAATAGGAATTAACCAGTGTTGAACAAAATTTAATTAAAAATAACAATTGATTAATTGGTAATTGTGGAATATTTGTTTGACCTAACAACTTGCTTGACTCAAGCAGATTGATGCTTGACATCAAGCATTTGAAGCATTGAGTCAAGCAAGTTTATAACAACATGTTGTGAACAGAAAAACATAGAAAATAAACTTGCTTGACTCAAGCAGATTGATGTCAAGCATCAATCTACTTGAGTCAAGCAAGTTTATTTATAACAACATGCTATGAACAGAAAAACATAGAAAATAAACTTGCTTGAATCAAGCAGATTGATGTCAAGCATCAATCTGCTTGAGTCAAGCAAGTTTATAGTCAAGCTTTGAAAAGATTTGTGATTTGTTTTATCGTTATTTAACGTCTCTGAGTGCGGATTGTTTTAGACCGCGGGTCGCGGGTCACGGGTCGCGAGTCTCGGATCTCGATCACCTGTGCACTCTCGAACCTAGGCGAGAACGAGACAAATGAATACAAATTATTAAAGATAGAAAGAGACAAACATATTATTTAATCTTATCTTAATATATTTACTCTAAACTAGACTTTATTTTATAGGGAATAAAGTTGAAATATCTTGTTTTGTTACACACACTTAACTGACACCGTGGCAAAAATTGGAACTACAATTTACCCATAGACATGTTAACATATTTGCTCACCACCAGCGACACCACCACCGGGCGGATCTATTGTAATATCAAGATCGAGTCGCCGCATCGCGTCGATCACAGTGATCGAATCTTCTAGTGACTCGCGACTCGATCAGTCTTGAATGAATCGTGATCGAATCACTTTGATTCGATCAATCGCGATCGACTCAGGTCTAGTCTCTCTGAGTTGTCCTTTTCGCGCAAGCGTATTTTTCAAATTCCCTCGCTATCAATGCGGTATCGCCGTAATATACTATTTTCGTAAGAAGTAAAATAAATAAATTTATCATGAATTGATTTATAGGATATTCACCATTGTTTAATACAAAATAACAAAGTGACAACTCAGAAATATGTCGTACTATGGACAAGGTGTATATTTTACTGAAAATCTAAATAAAAACGGATCATCGCGCACTGTTACCGTGGTGTTGTAGTGAGAAAATCTTAGCTTTCCAAGTGTAAAGTAAAGATGGACAAAAAAAACAAGAAGAAAGTGGTCATAAAGCGGAAAAGTGATGATCCAGTGGAAACGGAGAAAAAAGTGAAGACTATGGTCCACTGCGTGAAGGTGGACAGTGAGAAAGACAAAGTGGAAGTGGTGAATCAAGTGGTGGAGGTCCCGGTTGAGCAGGGCCAGCAGATCGTGCACACTGGCCAGTTGGTGGAAGGCAACTTCGACCAGCCCGTATTTGTAAACATGAAAAGAGAGCCAGTCCAATTAGGTCGGTTATCAAACAAGGCATTGCCCGCGAATTATGAATAAAAAGATCTTTTTGAAATTCGAACGATATGTGATGTGTCCCAGTTAAATTTGTAAAGATGTTGTATACCTTTGTTATTTAAAACTATGGTAAAATCAGTAGCTTCATAACCTGATTTTGACGAACAGTATTGCCTTATTGGTCAATCGTGTTTGTAGCTATTATACAAGTAAAAACTTGATGTTGATTGGCTTACCCCCGAATATGGAAACGCTACTCAAAGTTTGAGACCTGCTTAACATTTAAGTATTGTCAAAATTGACGTTTTTCCATACATTCTGACAGGTAATGTCCACTTAACTTTTTAAGCTGTGCCCCTTTCTGTATTCGGGGGTTTGTTATTTAAAACTATGGTAAAATCAGTAGCTTCTTATCATATGTAGACAACAACTATTTACCTGCTGCCTGCAACCACTATTTGTTGGAAATCAGCAAATGTTGCACATCATTATGTCCTAATGTGTTGAAAAGTATTTAAAATTTAATTTTAGTTGCCGCTATGAATATTTTCACAGTAATGAAGTTATTTACTTTCTATGCTAAAGAAAAAAATTGCAGGATTGAATCCTTTTGATTTAAATTGAAAATTATTGAATACTGAATGCAGGATATTTATGCCTAAAATACTATTATCTGCCTTATTTCAAGGATGCTAGTAAAATAAATAAATATTTCTTTAATTGAGCATTTGTTCCAATACAAAGCAGAGCTTTTTTCTAAACACATTTTATTATAGACAAAAAATTCCCTACTACAAAAATAAACAAAATCGATTATTTGTTTGAAAGGGATGAACAAATGACAAAGTGTGAAATTAAGATATATACGGGTGAGAATGTTGAACAAGTGAAAGAGTTTGTGTATTTGGGATCTGTATTTACGAGAAATGGAAAGTGTGATAGTGATATTTAAAAGCGGGTGAAAGCTGGGAATATGGTTTTACACACTTTTATGAACAGCCAAAGCGTGTCCAGAAAGGCTCGTATGGCTGTTCATAATGGAGTGCTGGTCCCGACATTAATGTATGGAAGTGAAAGTTGGGTGTGGGAGAAGAAGCATGAAAGTAGAATAAATGCAGTAGAAATGAGAGCGTTGAGGAGCATGGCTGGATTAAGGCTGAGCGACCGATTGTATAACAGTGTGATAAGAGAAAGGTGTGGTTTGAAAGAAGATGACAAGGATTGAGAAAGGGATGCTTGCATGGTTTGCTGACGTCGAAAGAATGGATGAAAGGAGATTGACAAAAAGGATTTACATGGCGAAAGTTAATGGAGAAATGGGAAGGGAAGGCCTAGGCGGATCTTACATAATCAAATTGTAAGTCCAGGTCAGGAAAAAGGGCCAGGTCAAGAGTACCCGAAACCGACGGACATGCATGAAGAGATTGATGAGATTGGATGAAGCGAAAGAAGTATGTAAGGATCGTAGCAAGTGGAAGGAAGGGATCTCTGCCTACGCCTGTGGGAGAAAGGCGTGACATATGTATGTATGTAAATTATTTGTAAATTTCTATAGTCGTAGATAATTATCTATTCTAGTTTACCTCTGCCTTCCCCTTCGGGGATATAGGCGTGATATATGTATGTATGTAAATTTATACTAATTAAACATGTCCATAACTATATTATAATTGTAATATAAAAAAATCTAAAGAGGAATAATATAGCCTAAAACCAATACAATCATTTGTGTGCTGCACTGTTCAGCACACTGGTGGAATCTCTCCTTTAGACTTGTTACTTTTATACAATCCGTAACACATGACATTCCATCTTCTATACTAACATAAGAAAGAGTACCACAAAATAATGATTTAAGCTTCAAGAACAGTCTCGTCTAGGTCTAGGCTGCCTCTAGGCAATGTATGAAATTTTATCATGCTATAGCAGTGAGGCAATACTATTACTGTCCACCATCAACCTATATTATTGGTTTAAGTATCAAATTGCCGTTTTGTATGGAGAATTTACTTCCGTTTCCGGTGTTGACACGGAATATATGTTAAATCTGCCGTCCGTATTTTTTATTTATAACTCATAAAAAAATAAGTTTTTCGTGGAAGAAACTTCACATAATAAAACCTGTAATAGAAAAATAAAAAAAATGTTTTTAAGTTAATAAAAAAGGGTGACAAAGTGTCATAAATAAATAAAGTTTAAATTTTGAATTTTAAGGTTGAGATGAGTCAAAAATATGTAAATAATTGTAGAAAAAAAAGGTATATTCGGGCGCCAGACTCACCTGCAAAATTGCACACGGATTGCTACTTGGGAAAGTATTAGAAATTTAATCATAAGGGGGGCTTGTACACAAAGAAAACAACGGTTACTTTGTTGTGCGTGTATTTGGTTATAAAAACAAAGTTGTAAATTAATATTAAGCTGGCCTTAAGGGCTGTACAAATAGGATTAAGTTAATATTCTAATAATTGCCTAAATTTTGAAAGAGATTGCATTTATGTTATATAAATTAATTTTAATTTGACTTGTTAAGAATTTAGATAGTTGAGATGAGACTTTAGAAAGGGTTCTGCATACCTGCTGCCGGTGTGTGTGTATGGCTTAAGGGTGTAGGGTGCAGGGTTTACCTCCTTCCCTCTCCTCGGTGCTCCCAACGTTTAGCAAGATGAAAAGGCTTGCAGTCCAGAAAAATAGGCATAGAAGAAAGGCGAAGAAAAATGCAAAGAAGACTAACGGCTTTTAAATTTGCATTATAAAGTGGGTCCAAAATGCATAAAGGCGATAGAAAATGCGTCTAAATAATTAAATATGCGCCATAAAGTGCGTAAAGTGCGGCATAAAGTGCGTCCAAACAAAATCCGTCCAAAGAAAGTGCGTCTAAACAAAGTGCGGCATAAAGTGCGTAAAGTGCGGCATACCCCAATTGTTTCTTGTGTTGACTCACAAAGAACCACACATAGTTCTAATATAAAATTAAGGCAGATGGCCTATGAAAATAAAGATTTTAATTTACCATCGTATTGATCGACAATCGATCTCGAGAAGAGGTCGGCTTGTGTCGTGGATGACAGTGGTTTCCCCTCCCGTAAAAATTTGTTTTCGGTCGTTGACGAGGCAAAAGAATTCAACAGACACAGCCAAAACATAAAAATTCATGCGACATGAAAAATCATGTCACATTTCACCCTTCCCCAAGAAAAGCATCGAGAAGCGAGGCTGATAAAAACAAAACAAATACCTACACAACAAAATATTGTGAACATCAGTTCAAGAAAAGTAAATAAACCCGAACCCAAGTTCGTAATGAACCTTGGTTTCAAAACCCAAGAAACGAAACAAAAAAGGACAATAACAAAAAAAATCCTAAAAATCCTGTTTATGGAGATCAGTTGGACACCCTGGTCACTGACTCTAAACACCTTCCTACCTGAACACTAAACTATCCTCAGTATCGAGATCAGTTGGACACCCTAGTCACTGACTCGTACTATCCTAAAGTTTGGAGATCAGTTGGACACCCTAGTCACTGACTCTTCCTCTCTACTCGTCTTTTTTTGAAATGTGAGATCTGAAAACAAACAGTTTATCAGACTCTAGTAAGCACTATCATGGTCGGCATAACTCCACCAACTTTCCGAACATGATGTGTATGGTGACCAACAATTTGGGTACACAAAGTAAAAAACAACACAATCATGGCTGGAACAACCCTACCAACCTTCCATACATGATGTGGAAGAAAAAGAAAATGTATGTGGGTTCCAACAATTCGGGAACACACAACAAAAACAACACAATCATGGCTGGAATAACACCACCAACCTTCCATACATGATGTGGAAAAGAAATGTGAATGATCCAACAATTCGGGATCACCACATTAAAACAACACAATCATGGCTGGAACAACACCACCAACCTTCCATACATGATGTGGAAAAAAAAGGTGTATGAATCCAACAATTCGGGACCATACAAAAAGAACCACCAGACAAAACCTGAGGAAAAAAGTAAAAAATGGAAAAATCCGGTATTTATTTATACTCGAGTATTAAAGTGTCAAATCCGAGTAAATAACAAAGACAAAGAAAAATATTTATGTCTACAAAAGGACAGAAAAAGATGTCTATAAAAAGACAAAAGCAAATTTGTACAAAATAATTTGCACAAAACGAGGTGTTACAATAATATATAATAATATGTAACAATAAATATAAAATAATTAAAATCTTTTGATGTTAATTCAAAATGTTGTTTGGAGACTAATTCAGTTTATAACCAAGCTAAAACATAACTTCCGTGATATTAGAAAATATGTATTTATAATATTTTGAAAAACTAATTTTACTTTTAAATTACTGTAATATATTTTTAATGAAACTAAATGAACAAATTTTTGTATTGTTATTCGTATATGGAATTACCACCTTTCATTCATTTTCATTCATCCTCATTCAAAGACCATTTTCCTACATTCATCTCTTTCATAAGTCATAAATAACTCCAATTACAAAAACAAAAAAAAACAAATTCAAAAATAATTATCCAAGTTTAAGAATATCTTTAATATGGTATCTACCAGAAGTATTTTTATAAAAATATTAGTAAAAAAATACTATTTGAAATTTTCTCAAAAAATAATGAGTATGTAGCATTAGACAAAGAAAAATTTGTCTCCAAAATACGCCATTAACGTCAAAAGAAGTGACAAGTCGACCCCTATTATATAGAAGCATTATGTAATGCTTTAAATAAAGAAAGAACAACTTTCTTGAAAATTTCTTCAAGTGAAGAAAGTGATTTTGCAAAACCAGAACGATCTGCGATAAATTATCAAAAGAATTACTAAAACAATGTAAAGAAGCATAAAAAATTAAATCCCTACCAAACGTGTGATACTAACCAAAATCATGTTTATCAAAATGTGAAAACAAAGCTAATTTAATTTCAAACCACGACTTAACACGAGAACGAACAACACGATACCATTTTTTGGCCAAACCAGTAAGAAATTCTGAAAAAGAAGTCAAAACAAAGTATTCATCAATTTCCCTTGAAACTATATATTCTTCTACATTTGAAATAAATTCCCTAACGCAAGACTTACCGTCAAACGATATTTTACTCTTAGAAAAATCAGGACGCTTAAAATAACCATGTTTAGCAGAACTACGAACAAATAAATCATTAGGCAATTGTGATCCACCAGGCAAGCAAGAATCCAGCAAAGAAGACTGTGCAACATTATGAGTATGATCAAAGCGAGGAGGCTCTTCAGACATTGTAATTAATTGCGATTCCAATTCACGCGGAAATACAGGCGGAATTAAGTCAGTAGTGTCAGTAGCAATAGAAACTTTGTGTAATGGTCCAGCAGAAGCAGGTTTATCCATGTCCATAATGACAAAATTTTAATAATATGGTAATGTGATAACGCTATTTCAATATCAATGCAAATTAAATGAATAGTGGTAAGCGGAAATCTTAATGTTTGAATGTAATACTATTAATTTGCAAAGCAAACAAATGCAACATCTTTTCACAATGTACTTAAAATTACCTAACTGAAATAAAATATTATAACAAATGTTAAATTTGTAATATAAAACAAATTATTTATTCAACCATTCATATAGATGAATATTTTAAAGTTAATATTTAAATTATATAAGTATATTATTAGCTAAAAATTCTAAGTTTATACTGCCAACAAAAATATCTTAATATTAAGTTTGGTAAAACAACCTCAAAACTAT